>JAQSUU010000031.1:1800000-1976867 GCA_038087645.1 Saccharum hybrid cultivar R570 | reverse complement strand
AAGGGCAGAGGTTCCGAGCTTGGTGAGCATGATCTCCACAGATCGAGCAAAAGGAGACGTGAAGATCATGAAAGCCATCGCAGTGGGAAGGTATGAAATTATTTGGAAAGTGGCTCCTAAACGCATGGGCATTATAAATTCAGGCTGTAGTGGAAATATAAAAAGAACACATAGACTGGATTTTGCTTTGTATTATCCTTAAGTGAAAATATATGTATTCTTGATTATGCACATTGCGGGGGGGAGGGGGCATGTCTCACATGACAACTGTTTACAGCATATGTGAGTGCATCAGTGTTGGTGTCTTTTCAGTTATCGGGTCATAGTGTTAATTGTTTGCATTTTTTTGTGGTAAAAAGGAGGTCAAATGTCCTGATATGTTAGCATCCAATTTTCTTGTAAATGCACTTAGTGAGTACTTAGATATGTTGTATAATTTGTAGTAGTACTACAGTGACCGCGCATTGCAACACATCTCAATATATATCTTCTTTAGCTTTAACAACAAGATAGTGACAATTGTGTAGTATGTTGCCTATGCTTGGCGTGGTAACTTTTTATATTGAATTAATTTTAAGCAAGAAACACTGCCAGTAGAGTGGTAGGTATGTGGTGACCTGATGTATTGTATGCATCATTCGTTATTTAACCTTGAAGACTCCACGTAAAATAAGCTCACCTTAGCATCAATTGGTTCTACCATAGGGTTAAGGTTACTAACACAACAGCACAGGACAGGCACCCAAATAGTGACAAATACATTAATTTGCAACCGGGTAAGCTCACCTAAAGCAAGTAATTTGTACAATACTAAAATAGAACTCCTTTAAAATGTATAACTCCAAAGATAGTTTTTTTAGGGTTCCATCCCGTAAGGTCATTTGAAAGCAAATTTAATATGATAATATACGCACCATTTTGAGGTCAAGTAATGGCTGTTACAGTATTCAGACATGCATATGCTCACCAAGGCGGACCAGTTCATGGGCTTGCTTGTTTGTTACATTTGTGAACTTGAGTGTGCATGCTTCCATTTCACTAAGATCTGTCTCATTAAGGTACCTCACATAAAGAGGCTATATTTGTTGTGGCAAATTAAGCTGTGTACTTATGAGTTGCATCAATCTCTCTTGTACCCTGTATGGAATACTGATATTGTCAACCAGCCCTACTGCTGCAAAACAAGCTATAACCAGTCATATGTAAATAGCACCTGTCAGGCTGTCACGCGGGCTCTGTGTCTCTTGTAATTGCATGTTGTAGTCAGTATACCAATGCATCTCGAGTAAGGTATGGGCAAACATAGTTGCTTTTTAGGAATGCAAACCTACTGGTGGCCTTTTATTGAAACACTTGTTTTTATTGCAGGCTTGCAGTCGCAGCTTAACTCTTCTACACATGAACCCAATAGAACGTCTGTCTTATGGTCTTTTACACATCAGATTAGTAGATTCTCTAGTTTATGCAATTTTACGGCTTCCTAGGGCTTACACCATTTGAGACTATTGTCAATTAAAAAAACATCATTAGGCTTCACAAGATAGCTTTGGTGTACTGCGCACTTTTTCCTGCTCATTTACTATGGAATTTGTATGATTTAATAGTTGATGAATCAGGTGATGTGCGCAAAATTAACATAACTTGGAAGGACTACTTTTGCACTTCACCTAGAAAATGGAGTAAAAAGGGGACCACTTAAGTAGATACAGGAATGAACTAGTATCCATGCTTCTAGTAGAAGTGGCCATCAATTACAGTGTTGCAATGGTTGGCAGATGGGAGGAGTCGTTGTTGGACACGACAAAAGATAGAATCATTGTAGATGAACATCTTCTGGGAACGAGCACATAGGCACACATTATTATCTAATGATTTTTTAGTGGCTGTTTGGAGATCTTACCCCTGTGGGCTCGGCAAACTATGTGCACAATAAACCTGTGAGTTCTATTGTTTGTTCGTATACTTTTGGAATGTTAGTTCCCCCCTTTTTCTATCAGGCAATGTAAACAAACCTGTTGAGTGGTGCCTTGCTCCATCTGTCCCCATGTTTGCTTATAACGCAGTTGAATTTGTTGCAAAGGCAGAAGATGGATACAAATATTTAAACTGAGTTGCTAATACTAAGTTGCAAACTGAGCCAACATGCATGTGTTTAATGATCTGAAAAGCGCAGACTATATCATGATCTGTTGTATAACTATGAAATATTCCTGGATTTCTTAATTACTCCCTCCATTTCAAATTATAAGACGTTTTGGCTTTTTTAGTTATATAGCTTTTGCTATGCACTTAGATATAGACTATGTCTAGATACATAGTAAAAGTAATGTATCTAGAAAAGCCAAAATGTCTTATAATTTGGATTGGAGGGAGTACATCACATGGTTAAAATTCGTATTAAATTCCCTTCATAGCTCCGGTTGTGGTGCAGTAAGTGCAATAGTCCTTTTTTGTACAGTAGTGGGCGTGATCCTTGGGATTTATATGCGGTGAGCAACTATGTCTCTACAAAATAAAAACCATCCGCACACAACTCTGGTATAGCTGATGTGTAGAAGTAAATTTACTACATTCCAAATTGTAGATTGTTCTGGCTTTTCTAGATACATAGCTTAGACATAGTGTATACCAGATGTATAGCAACAGCTATGTGCCTAGAAAAGTCAAAACGACTTACAATTTGGAATGGAGTATTTTGTGGTTTAATATACTTTTGGAGAATGCTCTTTTGGTCATATTTGTCCCTCAACAGTAACAATAACTCTGTATATAGGTTGAAACAAAAGAAGTGAATGAACAAGAGAGTAGTAGAGGTCATGCAACATTATCCAAGAAGAGCCAGAATCCTCAGCCAGATAATTCATTGGTGAATCAAGTGGAAGAAGACGCCATATCAGATGATGAAAACAACGAGGATTCTAGAAGGGGTCGCTCTAAGTTGGAGCGATGGACAAGCCACAAAGAGATAGAATATAGTAATATCGATGATGATAGTACACAGAAATTTCCGACCATCAAAGCTGATGTTGAAGCCGATGAGGTAGGTAAATCTGAAGTTTCTGCTGCAGCTGGCAACTCAGACATCAATAGCAATGTTGATACTGGGCAGACATCTGATAAGATGACTGAAGAGCGTGAGCGTGACCGACATCTAGACACAGTTGAGAGGCTCAAGAGACGAAGTGAGCGTTTCAAGCTTCCCATGCCTGGCGAGAAGGATGCACCTCAAAGCAAAAAGATGGATACCGAAGTGCAGCCTCCCCAAAATGAATCTGCTGCTGCTGATATGGAAGTGAAGCCAGAGCGGCCAGCTCGCAAGAGGAGATGGACTGGAGTTAGTTGAACTGGAACAACATATCCACTTTTAAGAAGTATCAGCAGATTTCATGACAGATGCTTGCACTTCGCCATGTTTTTTCCTCTTACAGTTGAAAGTTCAATTGATGTATGGTTTTACTGTTTAACTTATACCTGTACGTGTAAACTTAGTTGTTTTGTGGCTGGGAACTGGATGCTGTACTAAAACCCCATCCATTTTCCCACTATGATTCCGGATTCCGGTGACCTTGTGTGACAGGTGCCACTGTACTCCGGATAGTTCCGAGGCTGTTATGAGAAGCAGTGGCCTCGGAGTTTCCCAGTTGAATATCTGGGTTCGGCATGAGTTGAATATCGGAGTTTCCCAGTTGAATATCTGGCCTCGGAGCTACATTTTGAAGAAGCTGGAGTGCCCCTGCTGCAAGTTGCTTTTGTTTGAAGTGCAGGTGGCCTGGAAGCACTGTCTTGTAACAATCTTGTGCTGGTGGGAGATACTTGCAAGCTGTGGTGGTTGAATGTTTGGCATGTGATGCTGTTTTAGGGAGCAGTAGATGATAGAAACCAAGGGCTAGAGATTTCAGAACTGATATGATCACTAATTTGTATGCTTAATACTATATTAGTCATGTACATTCTGATTCTGATAAACATATAACTGTCGTGCATGATTTACTGATGGAGTAAGGTGGACTGTAGTGTAGAGCTGCACTGGACATTTTGGATCGAGTTATATATATATATATACACTACCTGTAGGCAGTGCTAGGTTAAATGGATATGATTGTTTGCTTGTTGTAGATTTGCGATGTATGTAACTGGTTGATGTCGAATTTTGCTAATCATATAGAGTTTTGAATGGCACAATGAAAATTCATTGAAATTTTGCTTGCTATATCTGTACTGTTTGGGAAGTTACCCGCATGCCCACGAGTTGTGATAGTGGCGCGGCATCCTGATCCCGCCACCAGAAATGTGAGGTTCGTGCACACTGCACACCATGTAAAAAAAATCCTCTGCTCACAGAATCTTTGGCTTCACCATTTTTCTCGATTGGGCGTTGTGCCCGTTTGTCATTAAGAGGAAATGGAGTTTGCTAAGCTTACAAGAGCGTTGGGCAATGGTGGTGAGGAGCCAGCATTCCCACACCGCTGCAACCTGACTAATGGATACATTGAGAGGTATTACATGTTTTCTTCACCTCAAGTACAAATCTGTTCGTGTATACACGGAGCTCACAGAATCTTTGGCAATCGACATAACATAGCCACATACCGATGGTCCAGACGTAAGACGTTCATATTCGCCGCCCAAATCCTCGAGCTAGTGAACTGGGACACGAATCCTCGGGCTAGTGAACTAGGACAACAAAGTTGGCGATCATGTACGAGGTCGTGAGCGCGCACAGTGGAGATGGTGGCTATGGACACTGGCGAGCTTGTGGTGGAGAGAGAGAGATGACGATTGTAGAACTATGATAGGGTTTTGTTCCGAGTCGGGTGAGATGTGAGCTATTCATCGTGATCGGACGATGGATGGTGTATGAACCATGGTGTTGGAACTGACCGACAAGTTGGACTGGACACGAAGACGAGTTGGCAAGTATGATAGGTTGCTATTAGAAGGGCATTGCCTAATAGGAAAAAGTCTATACAACCCCCTCATGTTTAGTCAGTGGACTACTTCAGCCCCTGAAGTACAAAACCAGGTATCTAGCACCCCAAAATTTGACAAACCGTTCAAAACCCCCCCTGCCCTGTTTTTGCTATCCGGTTTCACCTCCACGAGCAGACAGTATGGCGGTTTCACCTCAGCACGAGCAGACAGCATGGCACACAGCTGCTTTGGCGGCTCCGCCCGTTTGACCTTGAGACTTGAGTCACTTGAGAGGACTGCGACGCTAGCGGATGCACAAAACCACCGGCCACCTCTACCTCGAGAGCTAAGAACGCCACCGGCCTCCTCCTTCTGCTCCAATCTCGTTCTCTCCGGTGTCATGGATCCAGTTGCAGGCACGGCGACGGGGGTATCGGGAACCAGTGGAAGTACGCGCCCGCGCGGTCGGCAACAAAGTTGGCGATCATGTACGAGGTCGTGAGCGCGCACAGTGGAGATGGTGGCTATGGACACTGGCGAGCTTGTGGTGGAGAGAGAGAGGTGACGATTGTAGAACTATGATAGGGTTTTGTTCCGAGTCGGGTGAGATGTGAGCTATTCATCGTGATCGGACGATGGATGGTGTATGAACCATGGTGTTGGAACTGACCGACAAGTTGGACTGGACACGAAGACGAGTTGGCAAGTATGATAGGTTGCTATTAGAAGGGCATTGCCTAATAGGAAAAAGTCTATACAACCCCCTCATGTTTAGTCAGTGGACTACTTCAGCCCCTGAAGTACAAAACCAGGTATCTAGCACCCCAAAATTTGACAAACCGTTCAAAACCCCCCCCTGCCCTGTTTTTGCTATCCGGTTTCACCTCCACGAGCAGACAGTATGGCGGTTTCACCTCAGCACGAGCAGACAGCATGGCACACAGCTGCTTTGGCGGCTCCGCCCGTTTGACCTTGAGACTTGAGTCACTTGAGAGGACTGCGACGCTAGCGGATGCACAAAACCACCGGCCACCTCTACCTCGAGAGCTAAGAACGCCACCGGCCTCCTCCTTCTGCTCCAATCTCGTTCTCTCCGGTGTCATGGATCCAGTTGCAGGCACGGCGACGGGGGTATCGGGAACCAGTGGAAGTACGCGCCCGCGCGGTCGGCAACAAAGTTGGCGATCATGTACGAGGTCGTGAGCGCGCACAGTGGAGATGGTGGCTATGGACACTGGCGAGCTTGTGGTGGAGAGAGAGAGGTGACGATTGTAGAACTATGATAGGGTTTTGTTCCGAGTCGGGTGAGATGTGAGCTATTCATCGTGATCGGACGATGGATGGTGTATGAACCATGGTGTTGGAACTGACCGACAAGTTGGACTGGACACGAAGACGAGTTGGCAAGTATGATAGGTTGCTATTAGAAGGGCATTGCCTAATAGGAAAAAGTCTATACAACCCCCTCATGTTTAGTCAGTGGACTACTTCAGCCCCTGAAGTACAAAACCAGGTATCTAGCACCCCAAAATTTGACAAACCGTTCAAAACCCCCCCTGCCCTGTTTTTGCTATCCGGTTTCACCTCCACGAGCAGACAGTATGGCGGTTTCACCTCAGCACGAGCAGACAGCATGGCACACAGCTGCTTTGGCGGCTCCGCCCGTTTGACCTTGAGACTTGAGTCACTTGAGAGGACTGCGACGCTAGCGGATGCACAAAACCACCGGCCACCTCTACCTCGAGAGCTAAGAACGCCACCGGCCTCCTCCTTCTGCTCCAATCTCGTTCTCTCCGGTGTCATGGATCCAGTTGCAGGCACGGCGACGGGGGTATCGGGAACCAGTGGAAGTACGCGCCCGCGCGGTCGGCAACAAAGTTGGCGATCATGTACGAGGTCGTGAGCGCGCACAGTGGAGATGGTGGCTATGGACACTGGCGAGCTTGTGGTGGAGAGAGAGAGGTGACGATTGTAGAACTATGATAGGGTTTTGTTCCGAGTCGGGTGAGATGTGAGCTATTCATCGTGATCGGACGATGGATGGTGTATGAACCATGGTGTTGGAACTGACCGACAAGTTGGACTGGACACGAAGACGAGTTGGCAAGTATGATAGGTTGCTATTAGAAGGGCATTGCCTAATAGGAAAAAGTCTATACAACCCCCTCATGTTTAGTCAGTGGACTACTTCAGCCCCTGAAGTACAAAACCAGGTATCTAGCACCCCAAAATTTGACAAACCGTTCGAAACCCCCCTGCCCTGTTTTTGCTATCCGGTTTCACCTCCACGAGCAGACAGTATGGCGGTTTCACCTCAGCACGAGCAGACAGCATGGCACACAGCTGCTTTGGCGGCTCCGCCCGTTTGACCTTGAGACTTGAGTCACTTGAGAGGACTGCGACGCTAGCGGATGCACAAAACCACCGGCCACCTCTACCTCGAGAGCTAAGAACGCCACCGGCCTCCTCCTTCTGCTCCAATCTCGTTCTCTCCGGTGTCATGGATCCAGTTGCAGGCACGGCGACGGGGGTATCGGGAACCAGTGGAAGTACGCGCCCGCGCGGTCGGCAACAAAGTTGGCGATCATGTACGAGGTCGTGAGCGCGCACAGTGGAGATGGTGGCTATGGACACTGGCGAGCTTGTGGTGGAGAGAGAGAGGTGACGATTGTAGAACTATGATAGGGTTTTGTTCCGAGTCGGGTGAGATGTGAGCTATTCATCGTGATCGGACGATGGATGGTGTATGAACCATGGTGTTGGAACTGACCGACAAGTTGGACTGGACACGAAGACGAGTTGGCAAGTATGATAGGTTGCTATTAGAAAGGCATTGCCTAATAGGAAAAAGTCTATACAACCCCCTCATGTTTAGTCAGTGGACTACTTCAGCCCCTGAAGTACAAAACCAGGTATCTAGCACCCCAAAATTTGACAAACCGTTCAAAACCCCCCCTGCCCTGTTTTTGCTATCCGGTTTCACCTCCACGAGCAGACAGTATGGCGGTTTCACCTCAGCACGAGCAGACAGCATGGCACACAGCTGCTTTGGCGGCTCCGCCCGTTTGACCTTGAGACTTGAGTCACTTGAGAGGACTGCGACGCTAGCGGATGCACAAAACCACCGGCCACCTCTACCTCGAGAGCTAAGAACGCCACCGGCCTCCTCCTTCTGCTCCAATCTCGTTCTCTCCGGTGTCATGGATCCAGTTGCAGGCACGGCGACGGGGGTATCGGGAACCAGTGGAAGTACGCGCCCGCGCGGTCGGCAAGATCATCCTTGCGGGCGAGCACGCCGTCGTCCACGGCTCCACTGTAGACACGTCGCCGCCGCCATCGACCTCCACACCAATTCCTCCATCCTCTTCCACCTCGCAGGTGCTCCCGCCCACCCACACCCTGGCTTCTTTTCATTCGTCATCGTTGGCTCGCTGCTGCCGCTGGCACCCTTCTCAGTTCTCACCACACCGTCCTTCCTACGAGCAGCCGGTGCTGACTCCGGCGCGGTGGAGCTGGATCTTAGGGACTTTTATAAGGTCTGTGTTGAAAGACGTGATAACTATCTCCTGTGGGCTGTGGCTTCTATAGGATAGGTGTGGAGTTGTATAAAATATCAGCTAACAAACTCTTGATTTGCATGGTCTTGTCTTGAGTTAGTTGTGTTGATGTAGTCAGACGTGAAGATAGCTAGTTGTGTCGATATAGTCATACGTGAAGATAGCTTGTTGTAACAAACTCACGACCAGCTCTCTCGTCTGATATTAGCTTCTCAGCTTCTGTACTCACATCTATTTGTATGGCCACTCGAGGGGCTCTTCCTCCATATAATTAACACGTACCCGTCGTACTCTAGTAAGAGAGCCGAGGTTCCGCCCACATTCCAAGCGCCTCTGATGAATTCACATTCCGGTCATGCAAGCACGCGCCGCGTGCCACCAGACTTCTTCCAACTGCGTCGCCGCCATTCTCGTCCACGCGCTAGCTAGTAGCTGCCTAGCTGCTTCATCTCTGCTTGCTCGTGCTGCGTTGCCAACGAAACATCCATTGATCTATCTGTCGATTGACGATTGCTAGGAGCGGCGAGAGCCCCTGACCGCAACAGCACATCGATGGAGAAGCAGTGACGCCGGCCCGGCCGCCCGGGCAGTGCGCGGCAGTGGCGACACATCGATGGAGAAGTAGCAGCATCGACGGAGAAGCAGCACCACTCGAGATCGAGCGGGCAGTGCGCGGCAGCAGCAACGCCGCCCTGGCTGCGCCTGCATGCCACAGGTATGAGACCGCTCATCATCCGCCGAGCCCTGGGTACCCGTACGTACGCCATGCACACGCTCTACTCTTCGGCATGTCCCTTTTGCCACGGTGGAATGCCAAGTGAGCAAAACCGGGTGCAAAACCAGGGCGGGGGGTTGAATGGTTTGGCAAAATTAGGGTGTTGGATACATGGTTTTATACTTCAGAGGGTAAAGTAATCCACGTGCCAAACGTTGGGGGTTGTATAGACTTTTTCCTTTCCTAATAGTATAAAGTAGAGTATTAGGCCAACCCATGAGCATCTTATTGGGTAGCTATACTAGAGCTGCTAGAGATGCTCTAACCTTCCGTTACAAAAATGGACTTGGAGTAAACCAAGGTTGGGCAACGGTGCAGTGATGATGGAGCACGAGCACACGTGCGAATATATACTCACTTCGCCCTAAAATAGTGCACATCTCATACTTCAATGAGGCAACTAATTTCTAGTTTAATTAGATTTATAAAAAAAAGTTATGAATATTTGCATATCCAAACATCTAACGATTTTTGTTTAGTAATATAATTATTAGTACTTTTTAATATATACACTACATATATGCCCGTGCGTTGCACCGGGATCATAATATTTTAAACTGAACCTTAGTAATCGGACATCGACGTGTGAGCTCTGAGGACTTTGTATTGGCTGCGGACATGTGGATATATTCTTCGTATCGGAACCGGGTAGGATACGGACTTGTGAGCTCCGAGTGAAGTTTTATTTGTATCGGACGCGGACTTTTGAGCAAAGATTGAGATTTGGTATCACCGGGTAGATATAGATAGATTTGATTAAACTTGATACTGGTTGAGGACGATTATTTGTAGTCGATCGGATGGAGCATATATACAGATACGAAGTCCCTTGGTATCCTTCTAGAAGTCAGCCCTCGTACAAAATGCCAATGCTGGCGCGTTTTTTTTTCTTAGAGACTGGCGCGCTTGTAGAAGGGGGCGCCGCGCCGGATCGGCCACCGCTGCCACGGCGTGGCCGTCAGCATCAGCCGCGCTGTTTCGTCCGCGCCGCACGTAATGCCTGCCTTGCTTGTCCACCTAATAACGATGCCAAGTGCCACCTAATGGCTAACACTGCGTGCATCCATCGATTAGTGCCCAGCCCATTTAGGTAAGTTATCTGATCTGGTCCCGACTGTAAGGCCCCCGCCAGAGCCCATAAGCGCATCTCTAAGAGTCTTTTTAAACCTTACTCTCTAAATCATCACTCAGAGCATTTAGAGAGTCATTTACATAAAAATCGTTTTTTTTATATCTTTTCACTCTTCAACAGTGATTTTATATCTCATGCGCACTCTAGAGAATCATTCTCGTCTTCTGTTTTTGGCTAGCGAAAAATCCGGAATAGAAGATAGTTATATTTGATGAACATTTAGAAAAGTTGTTGGATGGTAGTTTTTTTTTACCAAAATCTCTATTCCTAATATTTAGAAAGGATATAAAGAGTCTCTTGGAGATGCTCTAAGGGTAGCGTATATTCGTCTCCATCCGTTCTAAAATTATACTACTCCATCCGATTTAAAATTACAGCAAATATACCCGTGCGTTGCATCGGGAGAAGAAATAAACTATTAGACGTTAATAAGAAAAAGGATAAAAAATATTATATATCTATTTATATTTTATCTTTTTCATAAATTTTAATGGCTATAATTTATTTTATGATAATCATGACATCCTAATAAAATTAATATCGTTAATAATATGATAATGTCCTATTAAGTCTAACGAATTAAAATACTCGGTGTCCCAAATTGTAAATTGTTCTTTATGTCTAACAGAAATGCTTGCACACGGTCATCTGCCCCGTTCGGACATAGCCTTCCTGGGCCTGCCCAGCATACAGACCCAACAACGCCTCTACGTCTCTTCCACCTCTGAAAATTTCCCCGCTCCCCACTCACATCGGTGTCACAGCGTCACCTCGCATATCCCTCACCCCACTCCGCCCCCGCCGCGCCCCTTTCCCCACCTCCCGTGCCCTTCCCCCACCACACCGCACCCCATCGCTGGCTGCGCCGTGCCCCATCTCCAGCGAGCAGACGGAGTTGGACAACTGCGGTCGAGTAGCAGCAGCGTTGGAGAAGCCATGCCAACGAGCGCGAGCCTGGGCAGTGAGGAGGCGCGGGATAATCGCAGGAGGAGCGACAGACCGACATCCTACAGTGAAGGTGTACGCTGGGCCGATGTCTCCCTGACACAAGTTTGCTGGCTACCGCAGTTCGCCTCTAGGTAGGCCGTGGCCGTCGGCAACGCCATGTTTTAAGTGTTTGGTCTGGATGTTGCAAAAGTATATATGAGATGTTGCATATGTTGCGATGACCATGTACGCATGTTGCATGCGTATGTTTTTGAGTGTTTCGGGCGTTTTCAGACTCTTGTTTCAAGTGTTTCATCTTGATGTTGCAAAAGTAGATTTGGATGTTGCATATTGGATGTTGCATAAATAGATTTGGATGTTGCATATGTTGCAATGACAAAATACGCATGTTGTAAGCCTTGTTTGAGGTGTTTAAACTTATGTTGCAAATGTTTCATCTGGATGTTTTAAAAGTAGATCTTGGTGTTGCACATGTTGCAAATGGCTATACACGCATGTTTTAATAGTTTCTTTTATACGTATGTTGTAGATGTTTCATATGAATATTTCAAAAGTAGATCGGGTGTTGCACATGCTGCAATGGCACCGGTGGCTAGCGGACAGCGGCCTGCCGCAGAGTTTCGCCTCCTACCTCGTGCCTTCCTCGCACAACGCACCTCGCCCTCTCCTCTCCCTCCCATCCCTTCCCTTCCCTCCATCTCCGGTCGCAGTTTCAGCTCAAGCCATGAGCGCGCGGAGTCGAGACGTTGGGTAGGCGCAGCAGCAGCCGTGGGGGCAGGCTCGGCCGACGAGTGCGCGGAGTTGCGGACATCTGATAGGCGCAACAGCAGGCGTGGGGCGGTCGGGCAAACATAGCAGGCGTAGCAGCTTGTGCACGAGGAGGGGCAGGCGCAGCGTCCGGACAGGGGCTAGCGTCCAAACGTCGAGGCACTGGCCATTCCGTATGTCTAAATACATAGTAAAAGCCAGAATGATTTACAATTAAGAATATAGGGAGTTGAACCTTGACTTTTTTTAGTTGTTAGACACAAAAATATTTACTCGTAATAAATTATAACTTTAATCTATATCTATATGGATCCGAATCCAAATAGAAAAGGATAAGAATATAAATTACCCGAATATAAAAAACACAAAGAGTTTATAGGCTCTTTTGTTTTTCTTACCGAGTTTCAATTTTATTTTTCATGGATCTAAACACAAAACACCTGTCCTGTTTTTTTCACGCTGGTTTTCGTCCATTGAGTCATGGCACTGTGCCAATCCGGGTTTTCTTTTTTATTTCCTCTGTTTTTTTGCACGTGTGGTTTTTTTCACGATCAGTTTTTCTTTTCTTTGCATCCTTTTTTGTCCATGTTATGTTTTCCCGAAGAAGCAACGACAGGAGTGAAGAAGTAAGGAAGTAGCCGACTTAATAAGAAGTCTAAGAGTCTGATTTGACTTGCAAGCAAAATAAAAATATGAAAAGAAAATATGTATTTCTGTAATGAGAATCATATTTTTCATGAGTAACAACTATTTATATGTATAGCGTATTACCATGCATTGAAATTTGAAGAGTTTTTTTTAATTCACTTGACCATCGTGGATGTATCTTTTTCTGTCATCGTTTTAGCAGTTCCTTGCTGAAAGATGATGCTTCTCCTGATGATGTGTGTTGACGTATTTTATATTGGAATCAAAGAATCGATCTGGTCGTGTAGCCCCTGAATGAATAAGTGCTTGATTTTTTGTTTTGTCTCGTTGGTTGCCTCTCCTAGTTTTTGTTTTATACTATATCTACTGTAAAGAGATGTGTCATATTAAGATTCATATTGGAATTTTGTTTATATTTTTTGGAAAAGGAGTGGAAAAAATATAATATGTTTTTGTTTGTGACACGAATTAGTTGAAGAATAGAAAACTATAATTGGTCGAATTTTCTAGATACATCATTTTACTATATATATCTAGTATAGACATAATGTATATATGAGTGCATAATAAAAACTAGCCTATCTCCCACAACTAAAAAAAAAAGACTAAAAGATGGATATTTTATTTGGTGCGACATTTGTTTCGTCCGTCTGGCCCCTCCACCTGCGATCTCCACCTCCCGCCCGCGCGAGGTGATATTTCGCGCCGCCAGGTAGGACCTCATCCCCGCGCCGTGCGAAAAGCCGCCTATGCAGAAAGTTTTCCACCTCGACGCTTTGCCCGCCCGTGCAAAAAGGAAACTCACGGCCTCCACGCTCTGCCCTCCTGTGCGAAAAGGAAACTCGCGGCCTCGACGCGGTGCTCCCGCCGCCTAACGCGACGCCTTCCAGCTCCCTCCCCGTCGACACCAACGCCGCGAAAACCGATCAGGACGCCAGGGCGCTGTTCGACGACGGCGACAAGTCGAACACACTGCGTGCTGCGTTCGCCGAGTACGCGGAGGAGCTGCACCGCGTGCTGCGGAGACTGTGGATCGCTGGGGAGGAGATGACGGCCGAGCGGTGCGCATAGATCGTCGTGGCGGTGGAACGAGACGGCGACGGGGTCATCTCCTTCGACGAATGGTGGCCACTGAGCCGGCGGCGTGAGCCATATAGGCGCCCAGCCGCCCACGCCACACGTACGTGTACGTCTTCATCTCTGATCGCCAAGTCCGCACCCACCCTGCAGTTGCGTCCGCGCCCTCGGCGAGCATGGCGCGGAGGTTACTACGCCCGCCGTACAAGCCTCCAGCGGGATCTTCATCACCGGCCGTAATGTGTCCAGGTTTTCTCTCCCCATCTCCTCTTCTGCCTCCATGGATTGGGGCTGTATCGTAGGGAGTAGTCGTTGCGGGGATTGGATCAAAGCGGACGAGCAAATCGTGAGTATTTTTTTTTTGTGGTTTGGAGGGTTTGGATGTGGTTGTTTGGTTGCGATTTTCCGAGCGGTTTGGTGATGGGGTTCCTCTAGTCTTATTCTTGCAGATCTGCAGAAGGTGAGGATTGCCGTGGGGGGTCGGAGCTGTGGGAATCTATCTGAGGTGAGAATCGCGAAACTGTTGGGGATCTGGTTGGTTATTGGGCTGATTTTGTTGGTTCGCTGCCAAATTGCTTTCTTTAGACGTGTTTCGCGGCTTCTTTATGTGTAAATCCCTTAGAGGATTGAGGTGGGATTACGAGTAGAACCGTTGCAGATTAAAATGATTAGCTAGTCTTCGTGCTATATACGCCTATACATTGGTCTTCTCTGCGTTGCGTCTTTCTTTGCAGGTAGGCATCTTAGAGTCATAGTGAAAGAGCAGAAGCCAGGCTGGGAACAAACAGAAAGGTGAGGAGATTTTTGGTGCATTAGTCCTCCTGATGAATTCTGCCTATTAGCTTCATCTGAAAATTTCTTGGATGGATATAGGAGAAAGTTTCTTATTATGCAGATCGAGGAGAAGAGCAACAGGAATCAGGGCACCAAGAATAGGAAAGAGCAGAGACCAGAACAACTGTAAGAAATACTGTGATCTCAAGGTTCATTTGTTTATCTGATTATGCACTCTTTGGTCTCTTGCATCACTGATGTCGTTATATACACTTCTTCCAGAACTACAAGATGCATGAAGTGAGGACTGCCAGCAGGCCGGCTCTTGCCGACATCTCTTGTGGTATTTTTTGCCTTCTCAATCTGGCATTGAACTGATACTTTTTTCCTTGGATATCAGTTCATCTCTCATATCATGATCGATAGAGGTATTTTTTTGCCTTCTCAATCTGGCATTGAACAGAACCTGAGCCCAAGATGTTGTATTGTAAGATGTTGTCTGTATATTGCATTGTAAGATGATCGTTGCCATAGAGTGAAATTCATATCATTGCCTGTATATTGCATATATAGAGTGAAATTCATATCATGATCGTTGCCTATATTGTATTGTAAGATGTTGTCTTTATCTTTTAAGTCATCTGCAATGTAGTATTTATAGCTAAAACTTGCACTTTCTTTTTATAGAGTATGATGCCTGTTGTTTTAAAGTGTTTTGTGAATTTCTTGTCCAGAACAGTTCAAGCTCGAGAGAAATTGTCCACAAAAGTCTCAATACCATCAAGCCGAATTAATCCCTACAGGATGGTTATCTTTATCTGGTTGGTGGTTTTTGGGTTGTTCCACTACTGGGTAATGCACTTGTTGAGCGATACTAGCCAATTTGGAAAAACCTCAAGATGAAATTGGCACGTTATTTTTTAATTTCTCTATTACAAATATTTTTTATAAACGTGTGCATGTCTTCTGCAGCGGTGGTTTCAAGGATGTATGCCCTGCTTTGCAGAAGGTTAGGATAGGACTTCTTACATTGTTCTTTCACTTACAACTATACAGCTGAAAGTTAATTTCGTACTAAGGCCACTGCAAAAACAGAGTTGCTTTCTGACCTGAAAGCCATGTTGAAGAAGTCTGGAGCTAAATGTACCATTGTTTATGCCTCTCAACCATCTGGTTTACTGGAAAACCCTTCCAACCTGCCATTAGGCAGGTAGAAGAACAATACTACTAAGGTTGGCCTAGCAAAATGTGAAGGAATCTTTAGTTTAATTTGAATTAAATAGTCTTTAACATCTTAGTGAATTGTTTTTAGTTTAGTTTAATTTATCCCAGGGTGGACTAGATTGACTTGATTCTATCCTTTTAGTATTTAAGATATATATATATATATATATATATATATATATATATATATATATATATATATATATATATATATATATAGCGAGTGATCTGCATAAGGTTTGCTTGAAAAAAAAGGCTAAATTAGATTAGTGATTGAATCTTGTTAATATCTGGTGTGGTCAAATTTTCCTTACACTATCATTCTGCAGTGTGATTTTGGAAGTTGGTGTAACTATATATTATTTGTCTGCAGTCAATTAATAATTTGTATCGTTTTTATGTTTCATTCTGCAGTGAAGTTCGTGGCGATAGAGAAGTGCAAAGGACAATGTTGGAATTGCTGAACCAGCTTGATGGATTTAGCAGCGATGAGAGGATAAAGGTCAGCATTGAACCTTCAACATAATAGTTATTACTGTATTGATGCTTTGGCTCAGGTTCTGTTCAATGCCAGATTGAGAAGGCAAAAAATACCTCCATTGATCATGATATGAGAGATCAAAACTGATATTTTTTGTTCATGGATATTAGTGTTAATAAACCACCTAACATTGATGATTTTCTCATTTGACAAAGGTAAATACTGCGTGGTAATTATTAGTTCTGTGAATGTGTCATTTTCCACCTGCAGTAATCCAAATGTTTTGTGAATGTATCGCTTATCTTATTTCACCCTTGGGAGTATCCTGTACACATGTCATTCTTGTGGCACAAATCTTTGTATTCCTCACCTATGCTGGACACTTGGACTCATGCTTGATATTTTGGCATGTCACAATACACAGCTATACTACATAACTTGTATCTGTATTTTCATTATGTGCCTCCTCTGAACCTTTCAATGCTGATGGTGGCTGTATAAATGGTTTGCTCTGTGATTTTTGGCAGCCACTTGAAGAACATGTGAAAGTGAAGCTCGCACAATTTTGTCATGTTCCAGTAAAAATGTTGCCCGCTCAAGAGTTTTTTAAAATAAATCAAGTGTGCATCGTGCAACAACAATGCTGACTTTGATTTTATTGGCAGATATTCATGATGTCACAAACATTTGGCACACCCCTTTGTTGCTCAAAGTATGTCATATGAAATTATTTGTATGCATGATTGCCAAATTCTCATTTGACATGGTTAACCTGAAATCTTTTCTCTCTTTATAGGACTAGAAGGGCCATGAAGCTATTTTGAAAGTGTTAGACCTTCAGTGGTATGCCACTGGACCAAAGTAGTATAAGCTCTTCCAGTTGGCTTCATTTCTGTACATGTATTATTTCTTCATGCGTGCAGTGTGGTTAAAGTTGCTCGAGAACCCCAATTGTCTGAATGGACTGAAAGAGCCAACAGATCGATGTGATAGAATGAAATTCTGGTTGGTTTGCTGATCATTTTTACTGTTGTTTCCAATACGGAATCGACTCTCTTAGCTTATATAACCACCAGTGCTTGATATTATGGCATGAAAATCCTTTCCAGGTTAGGATTGCTATGGTTGGAAAGTATAATGGCCTGTCAGATTTCTACCTATCTGTTATCAATGTGTCGTTACTAATTTATATCTCAAAACACAGATACAGTTTTGAACCAAACTGGTGGGCTTTATCTATTTTCTTCATCTTCTGTCAGACTTTTTTGCATGCGTCGGTTGCTTTGGACAGGAAACTTGTGGTGGGCTGGGTTCCTTCATGTGATCTTGAAGATTCTACAGCAGAAGAGGTCAGTTTTATTTATGCCTTATCAATTCTTCTTTTCTATACCTTCGAGAATTAACTGACTAATTGGGATACAGTCTCATTTGCATACTCCTGATGTCTATGAAAAACATGGAGTCACTAAAGGTAAGCATAGAATCCTCTCTTGTGACATGCCACTAGCCCACTATATAGAATTCTGAACGAATTTTTGCACCTCAGGGTGCAGATGGTGTGTTGGTGCTAGGAGGTTTTTGGAGAGAGAGGAGTCCAAGGGAAAATTCTTGCTGCAAAATATGCGCGAGAATTCCATATCTTGGCATTTGCTTGGACATGCAAATTGCAGTGATTGAGTTTGCACGTTCTATCGTGAAGTTGCACGGTGCTAACAGCACATGGTTATCTTTTGTATTCTAAAGTGAGAAAACAATAAACAAATGTCACTTTAAGGTCAATATTTAATTTCATAGACTATTATCTTATCGTGTGATCCTTGTGTTTTTAGTATAAAGGTTTTGTTGTCCCGTGGCAACGTATGGACACGCTACCTAGTTATCTAGAAAAGGCAAAATGTTTTACTATTTTCATTCTTCTTTCTCTGTCTTTTGGAATGCAGTTGATATTTTGGAATGAGTCCGACCAGAGGAGTTGGTAATATCCAACCACATCATACATGGGGGCTGTTTGCACCTTTTTGGGAACTCTAATCCCAACACGGTACTGTTATAAATGTTTCCGGGCCTTGTTTATATGTCTTCAAAATTCTAAATTTTTACTTTTCGTCCTATCACATCGAATCTTTGAACACATATATGGAGCATTAAATATAGATAAAAAAAATAACTAATTATACGGTTTGGTTGTAAATCACGAGACGAATCTTTTTAGCCAAATTAGTCCATGATTGGACACTAATTGCCAAATACAAACGAAAATGCTACAATAACCAAATTACAAAAGTTTTTGCATCTAAACACCCCTGCTCTCTGTTTTCATGTAGTACTAAGTGATTGTAAAGAAAAATGAATGCCCATTAATTAAAATAGATAGGATACATTATGGAACCTGGTTTAGGCTAGGCTAGATTCGGTTGTAGCATCCAGGCTAAAGCTAAACCAAAGAACCAATCATCATGCCCGGCCAGAAATAATGCCAGCACTGTAACAAATACTAAGGTCATGTTTAGTTCCTAAAAATTTTTAAGATGTTTCGTCACATCTAATGTTTGAACACGTGTATGGAGCATTAAATGTAGACGAAAAAACTAATTACACAGTTTGGTAGAAAACCACGAGACGAATCTTTTGAGTCTAATTAATCCATGATTGACACTAATTGATAAATACAAACGAAAATGCTACATTAGCCAAAGCCAAAAATTTTCGCGAACTAAACACACCCTAATAATCAGCTTACATGTCCAACGAATGATTTATTTTCCCACTCAACCAACTCTTCATGCCCGGTCGCCCGGACAGAGATTAAAATGGCAGCACACCAACAAATAAATGACTTAGGGGCTGTTTAGTTGGCAAAATTTTTGGCGAAACGTTACTGTAGCAGTTTCGTTGTTATTTGGTAAATATTGTTCAATCATGGTCTAATTAGGCTTAAAAGATTTGTCTCGTCCATTTCGTCTAAACTGTGTAATTAGTTTTATTTTTATCTATATTTAATGCTTCATGCATGTGTTCAAAGATTCGATGTGACGGAGAATCTGAAAATTTTTGCAAAATTTTTGGTGCCTTAAACTCAGAATGCCGGTCTGGAACGAACGAAGCTCCTCTTCGTGTTGGGTGTGACAAAGCCGCAACTTGCTGGCGAATAGCTATATGGTCCTAGATCATCCGAAGACATGCTCCGAACTCCTGGCTTGTTGGCCAACACCCAAGCCTCGGCCCTGGTCAGGCTTGCGAGGAAGCCGTTGACGTCAAATGTGTGGCAGTGGAGGAGGCGTGGCTCGCCGGAGTCGGTGAGGGTGCTTGGAAGAAACGACTCGTACCAGCGACGCCGCGCATCCTTGTCGTCCATGGCCTCGCCGTTCGGGTGCTCCCGGAGCAACACGTGATATGTTTGGTATTTTCTGCCGCCCCGGGGCCTTTGGAGATTGATGTAGCTCATGAAAAAGGTTTCGTATTTTCTGTCGTCCCAGGTGCTTTGGATTTTGCCATAGCTCCTGCTGCGTGCATGCACAGAGAATGATGCAGCGGAGAAGAGGAGGAGGATGACCACCACCACGCTGAGCGACACCTTGTTGGCAGGAAGTGCCATGGCCGCCGGGACGACGAAGCTCCTGCTTGTCCTTCCGTCCGTTTGGATCTGGAATTATTTCTACGTGGTGTACCCTATTACATATAGCGAGAATTGATTGAGAAGACAAACGCAAATCAAACACAGTATGATCTCTGGCAATTTTGATACGTGTCCAAATCAAATCAAATAAAATCTCTGGCAATTTTGATACCTTTCCCCCGAGATCACCAGATTTGCCGCGCCCGCGCCGGATGGGCTGGCTAGCTGCAGGTGAGGAGAGGAGGGAGCTGGTCTAGGGATGAGAAGCGGCCTGGATAGGGGAAGAGATAGAGGGCGGTGTTTACCCCGGGGCCGGGGGAAGCAGCATCTGAGAACCATGGGCCGGCCGGGCCTCGCGGCCACCGCGAGCGAGCCGAAGCCGATGCATGAGCCTCGCGCTCTGCCCTCGGTGACATCAGCAAAACTGGCGCCTGCCTGCGCACCCGGTCTTCTTCGGTTCGGTCTCCTCTCTCCTCCCACGGCTTGGCACGTACCGACACGGGCTCAGGCTCCCGTTTCCAAAAGCGTCCGCCAACAATAAAGATAGCCCACTGGTTTGCCCCCAAAACCTCGGCACACCAGTAGTACACCACCCACCGTAACCGATCGTCATCCAGCTCTCTTTTCCGCAAGCGGGTCACCTTCCAATCCTATCCGCCGCGCCTATAAATTTCCCGGCACACCGCGCACGCCAGCCCGTAACCTAGCGACCCGACCAGAGATTCATCAGAGTAGCGATGGCCCCGAGCGCGTCGATGCTGTTCCTCAGCTACCACCAGCTCCACAGCAGACCGACGACGGAGGTGGGGGCGCCGCCGCGTCGCAGGGAGGAGGAGGCTGCCCCCGGCGGCGGCTTCCGGATGAGCGTGCGCAGCGTGCTCTCACTCGCTTTGTTCCAGCGGCGGCCGGAGGCGGTGCCGGCGGAGGGGAAGGCGACACTGCACGAGCGCGACGCCGGCGAGGAGGTCAAGTCGTCGGCGGCGGCCGCCGACGCTAATAAGGAGCTGGAACGCAAGTTCGAGGAGGCGCTGCGCCTCAGCTGCTGGTCTTCGTGAGCATCCATCGCGGAGGAACGGATCGGAGACGCGTGCGTCAGTGCGTGCCGCCGGCTGAATCGAAGCGACCTCCTTGCATGTAGATAGATTTCTCTCTGTTGATATGTGCAAATCCTTTCATTGAAATCTTGCGAATGGCTACCGTTGTCGTGATGAACCAAGCTGGACTTGTGCTGGTATTTTATATATTTAGATAAATTAAGATTCTCTTGTTGACAGACGCAACAGTTTAGGCTGTAATGCTGTATATGTCATGATGAGCCAAGTTGGCACTCCAAAGTGTTGGATTCAAAATGTGCCAATACAATTACCCTGCAGGAGAAATTAAGGGGATGTTAAAAATGCATGGTCAGTCTATGATGATTGAAATCATAAACAACACGGCAATTAACCCTTCCATTACGTAGGCCTTGTTCACTTCCCATCCCAACCTAAAATATTTTCTCTTTCACCTGTCACATCAAATCTTTCGACGCATGTATGGAGCATTAAATGTAGATAAAAAAGATAACTAATTACATAGGTTGTCTGTAAATGTCAGGACGAATCTTTTAAGCCTAGTTAGTCTATGATTGAATAAATTTTATCAAATAACAACGAAAGATGCTACAGTAACTGAACACAAGCTAGATGTGATTTTTACTCAGGTATTATGGCCGTACGAGGATTTGACTATTCGTTTGTCACGTCGGCGTCAGAACCGATTACACACTTCTGGGCCAACTCCCATCCAGAGGCCAGCTCCGAGATCAAGGCCCATAGCAATCCGAGTCCTAACTGCGAGTGGGCCGCGGGGACGACCCCCATCCCAAAAGCCCCCCCGTTTCGCAGACCCTCGACGTCCCGGTTTCTCCCCAGACCTCGACTCCCAAGCGCCGGCACCCCGCCGGCCGCCGTCCCGCCTGGGCCTGGCGCTGGTCGCCGTCGCCGAGACTCTGCGGCACGCCCACTGCGGCGCCGCGCCCCGCGTGGCTGAGCCGCTGAGGTGCCGACCGAGCAGGCTGCGCGCCACCGGAGACGGCCGCCGGTGCACCAAGCTGCAGAGCAGCGCGCCAGCGCCCCTGGACCGGTGAGTGTTCTTTTGAAGTTCTGAGCTCTCCCAAATTTTATACCCTAGGGTTTGGACAGTGAGTACTGGACTGTAAATTTGGGCCTAAGAATTGTGTATATGTGAAATTGGTGTGTGATTCATTATTATTGGTTAGGGATTTGTTCTTGCGAATGAAATTGAAGCATAGAATTGAATGGAATTTCTTATGTATAATCTATTTGTTAAGTTTTGGACCTATTTGTGTAAGTTTTTTTTTAACCGAGGTAAGCCTGCTTATTAAGAAAGCAAGCATACCTATTTGTGTTAGTTTCGAACCTTTTAAATGTATTATTGCAATTTGGTCAATTTATAGTCATGTATACCAAAATTTTTATTCTATTTTAGCATATTGCATATGAAAATTCTAACTAGGACTACCTTGGTTTCAAATCCTGGCTCCGCCACCACTGCTCGCCGGCATCCTTCCTCCACCTCCAGTCCCCGGCGCCATGAAGGTAAGAGACGTCTGTGCTTCCTCCGCTCCGTTTGATTCCCTCTCGTGCAACCTCCTGCGGTGCCTGCCACTCCGAACTCGTGGTTCGGATACTGTTGGTCTTGCCCGCGGGCGCCAGGTGTTCGACGTAGTGCCTCACTGGGTGTTCCTTGCAGATCGCGGTGGAGGGGTGCATGCACGGGGAGCTGGACATAGTCTACGACACGCTCCGAAAGCTCGAGGAGGCTGAGGGCGTAAAGATTGACCTCCTCCTCTGCTGCGGCGATTTCCAGGTATGCTCTGCATCCCCTCTCCTTTGTTAAGCTGTTCTTGGGAGTTCCGTTTGAATTAAGGTTTGTTCGCTTGGTTGGGAAATGGGAGAAACAACTGCCACATTTGTAGGTGTTTGGTAGTGGTAATATATCTCACTTCTGACATTGCATTATTCTTCCAGGCTGTTAGGAATGAGAATGATTTACAGTGTGTTAACGTCCCACAAAAGTATCGTACCATGAACTCATTTTGGAAGTACTACTCAGGAGAAGCAGTTGCTCCTTACCCAACCATCTTTATCGGTGGAAACCACGAAGCATCCAATTATCTGTGGGAATTGTGAGTCTTTGTAATTTCTATAATTTGTGGTTTCCCCTTGCCCCTAGGTTTTTAACATATCCTCAAGTTCATGTTTGTTTACAAATAACTAGAATTTGTGGTCATAAAATTGTGAAAACTGAATTTCGTACATGAACCTTTTTGTAGCATAAGTGCATAACTTGATGGATAAGTCTCATGTGTGGTTGGTCTTTGTGGGGCTGTGCTGCTCACATGGTCCTTGTGGCTGTTTTTCTGTTTTTAGGACAGCATCTTAGACTAGAGGACAACATCTTAGACTATAGGACAGCACTTTAGCATCTTAGACTAGTATCTTAAACTAGCATCTTAGACTAGCATATTGACATATGCTTGGCTGGCTAGCAGCCTATAAATATGTAACCCCAACCCCTCAGGTTGGTATGGCATTGTATGAGTTTGTGTGAGAAATAAACCAGAAAATTGCCCCAACTCCTAGTGTCATCCTCTCTCGATGAGAGTAAGGATTCTACTGCTACCAAGAGTGAGAATCCAGCGACTAACAAGTGGTATCCGAGCCGTACTATCCTGTAGCCTGAGCATCTCCTGCTCTTCTCCTTCCTCGGCCTCGCAGCAGCCCCAGCCGGTAGCAGCAGCTCCGGCTGCCCCTGCTCTCCACACAGCAGCCCTCTCGATAGCGCGCCATGTCCGCAGGACAGTCTCAGGGCTCGGTCGCCTCGAGCACGCGGCGTCGGCAGGAGGCCGACCTCGCCGCGGCAGAGAAGCGCGAGCGAGCGGCAGCAGACGCCGCCGCCGCAGCAGCAAGGGCATCGAGGCTGGCAGCAGCGGAGCTGGCAGCAGCTAGAGCGGAGGTGGAAGCAGCGGCGGCGGCGGATGCAGCGTGTGCAGCAGCAGCGGAGGTCGAGGTTCTACGCGGCAGCAACAGCAGCTCCATCGCTGCTGATGACAGCGCCGACGCGGACCTCGAGCTGTTGGAGAGGGAGGCATCGCGAGGGCGAGCGGCGCAGTGGGCAGCCGCGCACGCCCACGAGCGCGACGGCAGCCCAGACAGGCGCAGACACGCCGGCGGCGCTCCTAAAGGAGGCGTGCACGGCGGTGGCGCTCCTGGAGGAGGCGCGCATGGCGGCGGCGGACGGGTCGACGGAGAGCGCGGCCTTCACAGGCAGCGCGACTCTCTCTCCCCGGTTCGGTACCGTGGTCACCACGAGTACCAGGCTGTCGTCAGGGACGTCGGCCCCGGTGGCGGGTGGCCTACCCTCACCAAGACCAACTACGTTGAGTGGGCTGCGGTGATGAGGGTGAGGCTCCAGGTGCGGCATATATGGGATGCAGTTCGGTACGGCGACGTCGACTACGACCAAGATCGACGGGCGCTGGATGCTCTCATTGCTGCAGTCCCGCCCGAGATGCAGTTTTCGCTTACCAGCAAGCGGACTGCCAAGGAGGCCTGGGACGCCATCGCTGCGGCACGCATCGGCAGCGACCGCGCCCGCAAGTCCACACTGCAGGCACTTCGCAAGGAGTGAGAGAACCTGGCCTTCAAGCCAGGTGAGGACGTTGATGACTTTGCTCTCCGTCTCAACACTCTGTTGCAGAAGTTGGTGCAGTTCGGCGACCACACCTACGGCGAGGAGAGAGCTGTTGAGAAGCTCTTCCGCTGCGTCCCCGAGAAGTACAAGCAGATGGCTCGCTCAATCGAGTCTCTGCTAGACCTCTCCACGATGACGATCGAGGAGGCGTTGGGCCGTCTCAAGGTCGTTGACAGCGATGAGCCACAGCGCCTCTCGGGACCCGTCACCATTGGCGGGAAGCTCCTCCTCACTCGGGAGCAGTGGGCTGCCGGCCAAGGTGACAGGAAGAAGGGGGAGCCTTCTTCCACGACAGGCGGCCGCAAGCGTGGCAAGCCACGCAAAGACGCCCAGGCAGGGGCGCGAAGACGTGCCGAGGGTGATGATCGTGGAGGCGCCCAGGGCGGCGCCGCTGGCAAGCAAAAGCCAGCACGAGACGAACCTTGCTACAACTGCGGCAAGCTTGGTCATTGGGCCAAGGATTGTCGACAGCCACGACGCGGCCAGGCCCACGTCGCGCAGGCGGAGGAGGAGCAGCCGGCTCTGTTCATTGCTCATGCGAGCATCGAACTACCTCCAGCGGCACCGGCCGCAACGGCTCTCCTCCACCTTGACGAGCCAAAAGCACACGCCCTCCTCGACGACAGCTCCGACAACGACAAGACCGACGGGTGGTGCCTTGACACCGGCGCCACCCACCACATGACCGGGCGGCAGGAGTTCTTCTCCGAGCTCGACTCAGGCGTTCGAGGCACCGTCAAGTTCGGCGACGCCTCCGCTGTGGAGATCAAGGGCGTCGGCTCTGTCGTCTTCGTCGCCAAGACTGGCGAGCACAGGCTGCTCACCGGTGTCTACTACGTCCCTGCGTTGAGGAACTCCATTAGCTTGGGACAGCTGGATGAGAGCGGATCGCGCGTGGAGATCGAGCACGGGGTGTTGCGCATCTGGGATCATCGACACCGGCTCCTGGTCAAGGTCAACAGGAGCAACCGCCTCTACGTCCTTCACGCACAGGTGGCGCAACCTCTTTGTCTTGCAGCCCGCCGCGATGACGACGCTTGGAGGTGGCACGAGCGCTTTGGGCACCTCAACTTTGAGGCCCTAAGGCAGCTCGACAGCAAGGAGATGGTGCGGGGCATGCCGCACGTCGACCACGTGGAGCAGTTCTGCGACACCTGCGTCCTCACCAAGCTGCGGCGGCTCCCTTTCCCTCGCCAGGCAAGCTTCCGCACCAAGGAGAAGCTGGAGCTCGTACACGGTGACCTCTGTGGCCCCGTGACACCGGCTACACCTAGAGGCCGGCGCTGCTTCCTCCTCCTCGTCGACGACATGTCCCGCTACAAGTGGGCTGTCCTGCTCGACGCCAAGGCAGCCGCGGCGGACGCCATCAAGCGTCTTCAAGCTGCTGTGGAGGCGGAGTGCGGCCGCAAGCTTCGGGTCCTACGCACGGACAACGGCGGCGAGTTCACGGCGGCCGAGTTCGCGGCGTACTGCGCCGATGAGGGGATCCACCGCCACTTCTCCGCGCCGTACGCTCCGCAGCAGAACGGCGTCGTCGAGCGCCGCAACCAGACGGTGGTGGCCACCGCCCGTGCCCTCCTCAAGCAGAGAGGGATGCCAGCGATCTACTGGGGTGAGGCGGTGATGACTGCCGTTCACTTGCTCAACCGCTCCCCCACCAAGGCCCTCGATGGCAAGACGCCATACGAGGCCTGGCACGGGCGCAAGCCCGTGGTGAGCCACCTTCGCGTCTTCGGCTGCCTGGCCTTCGTCAAGGAGCTCAACCACGTCGGCAAGCTCGACGACCGGAGCACGCCAGGGGTCTTCATCGGCTACGCGGAGGGCGCCAAGGCCTACCGCGTCCTCGACCCTGCGACACGGCGCGTGCGTATCACGCGTGACGTCGTGTTCGACGAGGGGCGAAGCTGGACGTGGGGCAAGATGGTGGATGACGGCTCGACTCCGACGACCAGCGATTTCGTCGTCGACTACGTCCACTTCAAGGAGGCGGGGGGAGCTAGCAGCTCGTCCTCACCGAGCTCGCCTACCCCACCACCTCGTTCGCCACCACCTCCGGCGAGTCCTTCACCACCGCCACCACCAGCTCCGGCAAGTCCACAGGCTCCGGCGAGTCCACCACCAGCACCGCCGGCCACGCCTCGCTCTCCTACATTGGATCCTACCCCTTCAGGCTCGGCACCGGCAGCTTCGGTCCACGACGAGCAGCGCACAGTGGAGTTCGCCACTCCGCTGTCCAACGACGAGGATCGCATCGACGCCTACCACGGCGGCGAGCCTCTGCGCTACCGTACCGTGGACAACCTCCTCGGCGAGCAGCCGGTCCCTGGACTGGCGCAGCACGACTTTGAGGCGGAGCTGCACCTCGCATAGGACGATGGCGAGCCTCGTTCCTTCGCCGAGGCGGAGAGGGACGCGACATGGCGTGCCGCGATGCAGATGGAGATGGACGCCGTCGAGCGGAACAAGACGTGGGAGCTGGCCGATCTTCTAGCCGGCCTCCACGTCATCTCTCTCAAGTGGGTCTTCAAGCTCAAGAAGGACGAGACCGGAGAAGTGATCAAGCACAAGGCGCGTCTGGTGGCGCGCGGCTTTGTCCAGCAAGAAGGAATCGACTTTGACGACGCCTTCGCGCCCGTTGCACGGATGGAGTCCGTGCGACTCTTCGTTGCGCTAGCTGCCCAGGAGGGCTGGCGCGTCCATCACATGGATGTCAAGTCGGCGTTCCTTAACGGCGACTTGAAGGAGGAGGTCTACGTGCATCAGCCGCCGGGATTTGTGATTCCCGGTAAGGAGGGCAAGGTGCTCCGCCTGCGCAAGGCCCTCTATGGCTTGCGGCAGGCACCGAGGGCGTGGAATGCCAAACTGGATTCCACGCTGAAGGGGATGGGCTTCGAGCAAAGCCCACACGAGGCGGCAATCTACCGGCGGGGCAGCGGAGGAAAGGCCCTGCTGGTAGGCGTCTACGTCGACGACTTGGTGATCACCGGCATCAAGGATGCGGAGGTGGCGGCATTCAAGGAAGAGATGAAGGCCACCTTCCAGATGAGTGATCTGGGGTCTCTCTCCTTCTACCTGGGAATCGAGGTGCACCAGGATGACTCCGGGATCACGCTTCGACAGACCGCCTACGCCAAGCGCATCGTTGAGCTAGCTGGGCTCACCGACTGCAACCCAGCCCTCACTCCGATGGAGGAGAGGCTGAAGCTGAGCCGCGACAGCACGACGGAGGAGGTGGACGCTACGCAGTACCGGCGTCTTGTGGGGAGCCTTCGCTACCTCGCCCACACACGGCCGGACTTGGTATTCTCCGTCGGCTACGTTAGTCGGTTCATGCAGCGACCGACGACGGAGCACCAGCAGGCTGTGAAGAGGATCATCCGCTACGTTGCGGGGACTCTCGACCACGGCCTCTACTACCCGAGGTGCCCTGGGGCGGCACACTTCGTCGGGTACAGCGACAGCGACCACGCCGGCGACATCGACACCAGCAAGAGCACGAGCGGGATCCTCTTCTTCCTCGGCAAGTGCCTCGTTAGCTGGCAGTCGGTCAAGCAGCAGGTGGTGGCCCTGTCCAGCTGCGAGGCTGAGTACATAGCGGCCTCCACCGCTTCGACTCAGGCGCTCTGGCTCGCTCGACTGCTTGGTGATCTCCTTGGCAGAGACACTAGAGCGGTGGAGCTCATGGTGGACAGCAAGTCCGCTCTGGCCCTAGCAAAGAACCCCGTGTTCCACGAACGCAGCAAGCACATCCGGGTGAGGTACCACTTCATCCGAGGCTGTTTGGAGGAAGGAAGCATCAAGGCGAGCTACATCAACACTAAGGATCAGCTTGCGGACCTGCTCACCAAGCCCCTTGGGAGGATCAAGTTCCTTGAGCTCTGCTCCAGGACCGGGATGGTTCAACTCTCCCACAAAACGACGCACAAGACTTAGGGGGAGAATGATGGATAAGTCTCATGTGTGGTTGGTCTTTGTGGGGCTGTGCTGCTCACATGGTCCTTGTGGCTGTTTTTCTGTTTTTAGGACAGCATCTTAGACTAGAGGACAGCATCTTAGACTATAGGACAGTACTTTAGCATCTTAGACTAGCATCTTAGACTAGCATATTGGCATATGCTTGGCTGGCTAGCAGCTTATAAATATGTAACCCCAACCCCTCAGGTCGGTATGGCATTGTATGAGTTTGTGTGAGAAATAAACCAGAAAATTACCCCAACTCCTAGTGTCATCCTCTCTCGATGAAAGTAAGGATTCTACTGCTACCAAGAGTGAGAATCCAGCGACTAACATAACTAAGGGTCAGTTTCCATCTCCTAGCAGCTAACTATTATCACTAATGGATCCAAACAGGGCCTAAGTAACTACTGCTGTAGGAACTATGATATTCAGTTGTCGCCTCTGTAGTCCACTAGTTCAGGTTTCCATGGTATCTGTAGTCAGTATATGGAGCACATAAAAACGAAGGCATGTGAACAAACTGATCCCACTCTTGAATGAAGTTGTTTCGAGATTCGGACTTTCTTGTAACTTACATCCTAGTTAAAAATTATTTGCAAGGAAATTAACAGTATACTTTGAGTACAATCCAATGTTTTCAGATCGTATTATCGAGGCTAGTCGTATGACCACCGATCAGACGACTAATCGCCCTCATGCCTGGATGACCAATTAGTCGTCCTCATGCCTGGATGACCTGATCGACCCTGTATATACTATATATATATACAAATGTGTCACAAATTGGAGGCAACAGGCACAACAGCAGAGTAACAGAGGAAGACATAGACACCAACCTTCAGAGGAGGCAGAGTGTTGGCTCATCTTGAAGCTTCAGGCCTCCCGCGTCTGTCCTCCAAGCGTCGAGGTCTCGAGGAATGGAGGAAGTATCTTAGAGCCTAAGAGGCGGCGGCGGAGCTGCTGGGGTTGCGCACGGGAGGACAAAGACACGAGCGGAGGTGGAGGCGCGGACGGAGCTTTGGACGCCGGCGAGAGGCACGAATGGAGCTGCCGCGGACGCCGGAGAGAGGCGCGGACGTAGCTGCGGACGCCGGCGAGGAAGATCCAGAGAGGTAGGCCGCGGCCGGAGGAGACGCAGGCCTCAGGCGGAGGAGACGCGGGCGGAGGCGCCGGCGGCTGCGAGGGAGAGCAGAGCCAGAGCGGGAAATGGAATGTGTCGAGCTGGAGCTAGAAATGCGGCGGCTGCAGCTGGTTCACTGATTCACTCACTCCCCTCACTCAGCACGTCAGCACTCCTCTTCTTCTAACCCTAATGGGCCAGCCAAAGGTGGGCCGAATTCTATCTACATCATGTACCTGTACTGGCCCAACTTATCGTCCAGCTAGCCTTATCGGACGACTAATCGTGATTAGTCGTCATTTATCGGACGATAAGTTTTCTGATCGAAAAAAACTAATCGAGGGCCCTTATCGAGCACCTATTTACGATAAGGACGACTAATCGCGATTAATCGCGATTAGTCGTCCGATCTGAAAACATTGGTACAATCTTTCAGTATTTTATCTATAGTTGATTTTTTTTTGCTCATTGGTAAATGTAATGACGATTTATCAGGTACTATGGAGGATGGGCAGCACCTAACATATACTTTTTGGGGTTTGCTGGTGTTGTTAAGTTTGGAAACATACGAATTGGTGGATTGTCGGGAATATATAACAAATACCGTTATCATTTAGGCAAGTCTGTTTTTGTTTTACTTTTGATACTTGGATTTGTTATTTTTTAACCTTGCATCTAGAGGGTACTTTCATATAAGGGCAGAAGACTAATGAAAAATGATTTAACTGTAACTTTTTGTTCATTGAGGAACCCAAGCTTATTGCTACATATGCAGGGCACTACGAGAGGCCTCCATACAATGAAGATACTATACGGTCTGTGTACCATGTAAGGCATTATGACGTTCTCAAACTTATGCATTTGAAGGAGCCGCTAGATGTATTCTTGTCACATGATTGGCCTCTGGGCATTACTGAGTATGGAAACTGGCAGAAGCTCATTAGTGTGAAGAAGCACTTTGAAGAAGAGGTAATGCCCACTGGCTTATTAGATTATTTTAAAGCTTAATGCCATGGCGTCATTACTTCCCCTATACCATATACTTCACGTGACAGATTCAATTTTAGTGTGCTAGCAGAACCCTGTTAGTTCTAGAATATGTATTGGTCTGAATAATAAATCTTGCTAAGACTTAGGTGAAACCTGGCCAACTTGCTCTTGTGAATGCCCTTGCTCTTGCTGTGCTTTGAAATCCAACTTTGTTGTCTGCTTTTATTCTGTACCTAGAAAAATATCCTTGTACATGATGACCATTGTGTAGGTCTGCAACCTGTAGGGTTAATGTCCTTAGGTTTCCTTGTTTTAGTTTGGCACATGCACTGTGTTTTTTGACCGAATCAGCAGGGGAATCCCCTACCTATTTTTTTTCTTTTCCATTAAATGAAAGAATGCTATGTACAGGGTGCAAAGCAAAAAAAAAAAAAAAAACAAGGCAACTAGGCCCAAAAGAGAAAACACTCAGATTACATATAGTTATCTCTCCAAAAACTAAGGGGTGCTTGCCTAGCTGGCTTGGCTTTGGTACACACTAAACCGTGTTTGACAGTTTGAATTTCTTACAACAAACATCTTTCATTCTTCTGTAACTCATATTCATATATCTTCTGGAATGCAAATGTTATACTATAATCAATGCTTATTTATTTTTCCAGGTTAACAATAGAACACTAGGCAGCAAACCTGCAGCTGAATTACTGAACAAACTAAAACCACCATACTGGTTTTCGGGGCACCTTCACTGTAAGTTCCCTGCTATCATCCAGCATGGAAAGAATGGACCTACGACAAAGTTTCTTGCGCTTGATAAGTGCATTCCTGGGCGCAATTTTTTGCAGGTGCTCTCATTTCTTTCAGGATACTTTCCATCGTTATAAATAAAAGTTTTGTAGTACATGTTTGTTTCTGAAGTTATCCATTCCATTTTAGGTTATAGACATTCCATCCAATCCAGGACCATATGAAATCCAGTATGATGAAGAATGGCTTGCAATAACACGAAAATTCAACAGTGTTTTCCCCTTAGCACGGACACGATTTACTATGCGGTTGGTGCATATAATATCTCTATTCATTAGCAGTTTAGCACATAGTCCATGCTCTGAAAAATTTGTAGCCACTGCTAAATCTGGAGATGTTCAACTTTTTTTCTTAAAAGGGATGAGCAGCTTGACACTCAAGAAGACCGTCAATGGGTCAGGAGCAAGTTGAATACTAGAGGAGCTAAGCCTGTTGATTTTGTCCAGACTGCACCATCTTTCAATCCTTACAATACAATATCTAAACACTCCATGACAGGTAAATTTGAATATTCACTTGTGAACTTAATCAGCTACTTATAGCTTTTATTGGGCTATATATTGTTCAGTCCTTTAAGTTTGGTGCTACATATCACACATTTCCTTTAAACCCAATGGCTTTTCTATCAAGAATCAAAACTAGGAAAAAATAGTTGTGATTCTGACCATTTCTTATTTCCATCTGGATGTTAACTTTAACTTTTTAAGACCATACTTGGGATAAAGTTTGAATCTATTTCCTTTCTTACCAAAGTTCTGACTTAGCATTTCACATTTCTTCTCTGTTATACACAGTTTGCTGCAGGAACCCACAAACTGAGTCTTTTCTTCAGCTTCTGGAACTCCCATATCTGCTGGACTCATCTAACTCGGAGGGTCATTATCTAAAAAAATCTAACTCGGAGGGTATGTCTCTTGTGATTGGTTTAATATCATTTCTGTTTATATTTAAGCACTTTATTTCATACATATGTAAAGTCAGAACTACTGGTCTCAATGACTTTCCTCTGTAGACAGTTTATATTATCACTTGTGCTTCTAGTTTTTTTTTTAATTTATGGTTTCTCAACTTTCGATCTACAGGGTTTGGTAGAAATGAGTCAAGCTCTCAGCCAGGAAACACACTTGATGATGAAGATATAGAGCTACCAGATGAAGATGAAGATGCTTTAGAAGATGATGAGTGAAGGACAGCGCTGTTGGACAAGTACCTATCATGTTGGTTGCAGGTTTTTGCGATGGATGGCCTTGTCGGTAGATTGCACTCTAGATATCTAGACGAGGAACTAACATGTACTAGGTTTGTATTGTCATAGCTGCTTGTTTGTGGGAGAAGGTTTGTGGAGTTACAGGGTGATCAGTTGATCACAATGCCAACTCTCTCTGGTGTTGGGTTCATACTGATTTTTCAACTAACTACAATTAATAACTAGGTGCATTTGGTGGAAAAATGTTAACCAAAATAGCATCTACTAGCAAAGTAGAGATCAGCTATATATATATATATATATATATATATATATATATTTTTGGAACATGTGTGCGTAACTACTAGACCTAGCTAGTCATTTTTCATTTCTACAGAAGACTTGCTATGAATGATGAATACGCAGACCACTTTTTTATGTACATTTACCTGTCTCATTCCTAAGGTACATTTGTTTCCCATGATATCTCTATCAACTTTAGTTATTTTTATTCCAGCACTGCTAGCGCCGCTTCCAAACGCATGCGCCTGCACTCCATTTGCCCCCATGCACCTGCATCCTGCGCCTGCCTATGCGGGGCCCGCGCCGCTGGACCTGCCAGACTGCACGTGGGGAGTCCTCGCGCGCGCCCCCTTCGCTTCTCACGCGCCTAACAAACTGTAGCAAGTGGCTATGCCAACATCCAGAAGAGGGAGATGGGGCGGCGGATGCCCAGCCGACGCCGGGAGGAGGAAGAGACACCGAGGCGAAGGTGAGGCAGTAAAAAGCGAAGACAAAGATGCAACACCCGATCTACTTTTGAAACATCCGGATGCAACACTTGCAACATATATCTGAAGGCAGATGAAACACATGAAACATGCATCTGAAACACCAGATCTACTTTTGAAGCATGCAGATGAAACACTTGCTATATACGTAGGAAAGAGCTGAAACATTCGAAACATGCGTATGAAACATTTGCAAAAAAAACACCTAAAGACACTTCATATGTGTGAAAATATATGCAACATCTAGATCAAAACGCTTGCAACATATGTCTGGAAACAGATGAAACAGTTTGAACAAACACTTACAACATGTCTCTGAAAACACTGGCAACATGTGCAACATCCCCCGATCTACTTTCGCAACATCAATATAAAACTATTGCAACATGCCTCTGAAACGTCTTAAACAACTGAAACGTACATTTGCAACGTAGGGGAGAGAGGCCTGGGCCGTTCGATTCCGGACGACGGGGTTGGAGCCGACGGCGAGCGGCTGCGCACGAGCACCGCCCAGCACCAGCACCAGCACCAGTGGCTTGCGAGAGCATCACCACCACCACCAGTGCTATCAGCACTGGGCTTGGCTCGGCAGTGACGGTGGGGGATGGGGGGCGGGGAGTGCCATGGTTGCCGGGTGGGGGGAGTTCGATCGTCAGGGTGAGAGAGGGCGCCGCGCTGGGGTGGGGGAGGGCCGCCGACTCTCCTGCAACACCGCCACGCCACCTCTATGGATCTCGCTCGTGCTCCATGGATCTCGCCAGGGTGGGGGACAGGGCCACCGGATCTGCAGGCGTTGAGCGCTCCCGGTGGATGAGGACGCCGGAGTGGGGGGACGGGCGCCACCGGGGTAGGGGAAGGAGCCGCCGGGGTGGGGGAGGAGGACGCTGGGGTGGGGGGAGGGCGCCGTCACAGGCCAGGGAGGCAGCCATGGCCGCGCGTCGGGGCGGGGCAGGGCACGAACGCGCAAGGGATAAGGATGGGGAGGAGGAAGCGAGGGATATGATTTTTTTCAGTAGCACGTGGCGCGTGCAGGAGTGAGCGGTGGGAGATGTCCGTCCGTCCAGACGTCTTAATTGTATCATTATCATTTTCATCCAGCTAACTATCTTAGCACATCATGCTTTATTATGACAGAGCAGTTTGGGGCTGAACAACGTTCTCCCCAAATATGTGGTTAAAGCTGAAACCAGGCCACAGAAGTTACTACCAAACACGTTGCTGCAGCAGATCACAAGATATATACAAGGAAAAAGAAATCCACATTTCAAGGGGAGCCTAGCGTCTGAAAAGTGAAGGCATAATAGCCATTTTGGTCCCTAAACTATCACTCAAAGCTCAATTTCATCTCTGAATTTTTAAAACAGCCATTGTAGTTCTCAAACTCAATTTTTAGGCTCAATTTCAGCTTAGAACTATGATGATGATCGTTTTAGTCCTCAAACTTTGCATTTTAGACTCAATTTCATCCATAAAGTGCATTTCGGTCTTTAAACTTTTATTTTCAACTCAACTTTGTCTATCAAAAACAAAACTTCATATTTTAGGCACAATTTCATCCATGAATTATCAAAATGCATTTTGGCTCAACTATAACAATATGGGGCTATCACCACCCGCAATTTGAGATGGACAATCATCGTTAGGTACTATTGTCTCTAGGGTCGTCCCTACCATTATAAGGTAATATTAAAAATACAAGTTTCAAATTATTAATGGCCACTAAAGAGTTTTTTGATGAATATTTTTTTATCTCCGATCCCCGGTGGTGTTGGAGCTGACTAGGTGCAACAGTGCAATGTTCCACGTAGGACGATAGACAAAGTTGAGTTAAAAATAAAAGATTAAAGACCGAAATACACTTTAATATAGTTTATGGATGAAATTGAGCCCAAAATGTAAAGTTTGAGGATTAAAGTGATCATATTCATAGTTTTGGGATGAAATTGAGCCTAAAAATAGAGTTTGAGGACTAATGTCCTGTTCGCTTATCTTATAATCCGTACTTTTTCAGCGAACGAACAATGTTTTCCTCTCACAACAAATCAGCCAATAGTACTTTCAGTCATGGCTTATCAGCCACGCGAACAGGCCCTAATATAGCTGTTTTGAAAGTTCAAGAACAAAACTGAGTCTCGAGTAATAATTCAGAGACCAAAACGGCTGCCAAACAGGGGCGGAGGACCCGGTAGGGCAAGGTAGGGCACTCGCCATACGTTGACTCCACCACAAATCCCCATCCCGAATCACCGCCTGCTAGCAGCCATGGATGCAAGGTCAGACCATCAGAGTAGTCTGAAGATTTTTTTAGGGGAAGCAAAACCTTTGTTGAGCTTCATAAGAAGTACAAACGTCATTCGGCGGAGATACAAACCAAACATGTCTACCAAGATCATCATAGACACTACTTCTAGCTAAGACATGGGCATCAAAATTTGATTGCCTCCCTTCATGAACGAACTCAACAAAATTGAACTCGTGTGATATAGCTCTAATTTCCTAAACTATATGTCCATAAGAGCCCATGCCTCCTTCCCGGATACTCCTGATGACTCCTGCATTATCACACGATAGTCTAAAATCATAAAGAACCAGATCACTAGCAAGCGCTAGCCCTTCTTTGCATGCAATTGCTTCCACCGTGTTAGGTTCCATGCGACCTTCCATCACAATGGTCGAGGCACCCCGGAATTTCCCCGCAGCGTCTCTTGCAACCGCAGCTGCTGCGATGACTCCTGAATTCTTGGCCAGAGCAGCATCGATGTTGATCTTCATCAAACCGATCGGTGGGGGGATCCACCGAGCGGGGCTTCCATGTTCTTTAGGTCGCATTCTCCCTTGAGGCTTCACGAGCTCCAAGTTTGCCACAAAATTAGAAACATACTGGTGTGTCGAGAGCGGGCTTTGATAGATATTTTCATGAATAACTTTCCTCCTTGCATACCAAATTGCCCACAAGGTAACAGTCACCCGGACCAGTTCCTCGTGTCACAGAGACTTCATCATCACTGCCAGCCATCCCTTTGCATCTTGTTCCTCAATTTGAGAAAGGTGCTCAGTAATCTCCTCTTTCTCTAGAGCCCAAACACAACGTGCCATGTTACACTCAATCAACAAGTGCCTCCAAGAGTCCTCCGCTCCACAAATCTAGCACACGCTATTTTTTGCCATGTTCCTATGATGAAGTATATCCTTTGAAGGAAGAGAGCATCTAGCAAGTCTCCATAGGAACACACGCCCTTTAGATGGTACCTTAATCCCCCACAGGGTAGACCACTCCTTCTGAGTTGCTTCTCTGTCTGAGGCGCCTGCACTCCCTGCTAGGAACTTTCGATTTATAAGCATTCTATATGTTGATCGGACAGAGAATATACCACGTTTCTCAAAATGCCAAGCCCAGAAATCCTCCTGACGCCGCGTGCTTAGAGGAATACTTGTGATTGCATCCACATCGACTGGGGTGAAGAACTCCTGCAGCTTCCCATGATCCCAGCTCGCTATCGATTGATCAATCAGCTCGCTAACCATTTGAGGAGGATTTGGCCGAGTGTAGGGCACCGGCCTCCTTAGTCCCGACGTCGGCAACCAGTCCATCGACCATATTTTAGTTGATTCACCTGTACCGATCCATCGTATTAAACCACCCTTGAGTACCTCCCTTCCTTCCACAATAGACCGCCAATTCATTGAAGGCGCCTGGCCGATCTCTACATCAAGAAAACTACTGTCTGGGAAGTAAACGACTTTAAGAACCCGAGCACTCAAGGAACTGTCATCCTGTAACAGTCGCCAAGCTTGTTTTGCCAAGAGTGCTAGGTTAAACATCTCCATATCTCGAAAACCAAGACCACCAAAAAACTTTGGCTTTGTCATGTCTTCCCACGCCACCCAACAGGTCTTCCTCTTTCCATCTTTGCTGCCCCACCAAAATTTCTGTAGTAAGCTGTCTAAATGTTGGCACAGCCCGTGGGGCAGCTTGAAGCAGGACATAGAAAAGGTTGGAATTGCTTGCGCAACCGAGTTGATAAGGACCTCTTTTCCACCGGCTGACAAACACCGCTCCATCCATCCCTGCACCCTACTCCAAACCCGGTCTTTTACAAATTTGAAAGCACCATTTATGGCTGAGCCCACATCAAAAGGCATACCTAAATATTTCTCCTTAAGAGCTTCTCTATGTACTTCTAGAATGTTCTTGATTTCCCCTCTCAAGCCTTGGTTGCACCCCTTAGCAAAATGTATCGACGATTTTTCCATGTTTATTTGCTGGCCAGAGGCTTGACAATAAATATTCAAAACCTCCTTCACCTCCCTAGCACTCTCCCCATCTGCCTTGAAGAACAACATGCTATCATCTGCAAAGAGTAGATGACTAACCATCGGTGCCGACGGCACCACCCTAATGCCATTGAGCGCTGATGACTGATTTCTTGATTTCAAGATGCACGAAAGGTCCTCTGCTGCTAACAAGAATAGATAGGGGGAGATTGGGTCACCCTATCTGATCCCCCGAGATGGAGTAAATGGTTCTAGACATTCACCATTGAACTGAACCGAAAATGATACTGATGTAACCAATCTCATGATCGTCTTGACCCAAATCTAGTGGAAGCCCAGCCAAAGCATAATTGCTCTCAAGTACGGCCATTCAACTCGATCATAGGCCTTCTTCATATCCAACTTGAGAGCACAACACCACAATTATGTTGTCCGTGATCAGCCTGCCAGGTACAAAGGCCGATTGCTCTTCAGAGATTATCTCTGGCAACACCACCTTCAGTCTATTCGCTATAGCTTTGGACGTGATCTTGTATATCGCATAGACTGATCGGCCAGAACTGACCCAGATCCTCTGGGTTCTCAACCTTCGATATCAACACAATAATTGTATCATTAATCACCTTTGGGTCATCATCCCCACGCAGAACCCGTAGCACCGCTGCGGTCACATGTGCTCCACAGAGATCCCAATGACGCTAGAAAAAATGAGCCAGGAAACCATCTGGTCCCGGAGCCTTCGTGGGGAACATCTAAAAAAGTGCTTCCTTTATTTCTAGTCCCGTGAATGGCGTCAAAAGTTTATCATTCATCTCAGATGTGACCTTCACAGGAACTGTATCTAGGACAACTTCCATATTAAGCACTCCTTCTGAGCAAAATAAATTTCCATAAAAATCCCTTGTCAAATTCCTCATCTCCTCCTCTGACTCAGTAAAATCCCCATTGGCCTTCTTCAACTTAGAAATCTTGTTTCTCCTTTTCCTGTAGCTTGCGAGTAGATGAAAAAACCATGTGTTCCTATCACCTTCAGCTAGCCACATGATCCTCGACCTCTGTCACCACATAATTTCCTCTCGATGATTTAACTCCATGATGCGTTCCTTGATCTTCAACTCAGCATATGTTGGTCCGACTCGCATTGGATCAAACTGCAGACGCTCTTGTTCGGCATTTAGCTTGTGTAGCTCCTGATGAACGTTGCCAAAAGTCGTCCTCTCCTAGCACTGCAGGTGGCCACTGATGTCACCTAATTTGCGCTGGAGATCTTGCAAACTGGTCGGTTCTGGCCCCTCCCAAGCCTCCGCCAGCGTAGACAAAAAATCATCATGAGTTTCCCACATCACCTCGTACTTGAACTTCTTCTTTTTTCTACTGATAGGCTCATCCTGTCGCCAAGAGAGGATAATCAGAACATGATCCGATGCGGCCGCAATAAGGTGTTGAACTACGGCAAGTGGATAGCGCTCCGACCACTCAGTCGTGGCCAAGGCCTTATCCAGTCGAACCCGGCAATAAGAACCGTTGGTAACCTTCTTTTCATATGTCCAATTCCTCCCTTCAAAACTAAAGTCTGCCAAGCCACACACATCAATGGTTTCTCTAAAGCCCTCCATATGTGCATTGCTTCGCTCCTGTACTCCGACATGTTCGGACCTGTCAAGAACTTCATTAAAATCACCTATGCAAACCCAGGGAAGCGGAGACCTAGATTTTATGAACTTCAGAACATCCCATGTCTTGTGCCTCGCACTGGTACGAGCCTCCCCATACACACAAGTCAATCTCCTAGGTTCTAAGTCATCCTCTTTTATAATTGCATCTGAAAGCATCTAGGACCCTAGAGTTGGTTTCGGCAATTGATGACAACGCAACATTACCATAACTAATGTGTGTTTTGCAGAAACTTTGGTAAGTTAGGTCATGAGAATGGTGACTGTTTTGGGCATTATGGTTTTCATGCCCCTTGATGGAAATTGTTTCAGTTTTCAAAGGATTAACGTGAAGATTAAGGACGGTTAGTTCTGGACGTCGAGGAGTTGAGTTGCGTTCGGAATAGTCGTTAGGATCTTCGCTTTTCTCCATTGGCCGTACTATAAAGGGGGGCATGAGCGAGTAGCTTGACCTAGGTGAGTCTTTTGTTTAGGTGTGGTGCACACTTGTCAAACTTAGCACTAGGTAGCTCAGGTGAAGCCCAAAGTTCAGTTGGAACAAACTCGGTTCAAGTTGCGTCGCGATTCGAAGTCTTTTGAGCCATTTATTCTCGACCGGACACGGTCTCTGCCTTGACCGGACGTGTCCGGTCAGTACTGGCAGTCACCGTAGTATCAATACCATCGACCGGACGCAGTCCTCCCATGGACCGGACGCGTAGATCATGTTGACTAGAGTTAGAGAGGGTAAGTGTCGTGATCGGACGCGGCTAGGAAATCGATCGGACGCGTCTACAGTGCGTCCGGTCCATTTCCAGAAAGAAACTTCGTTGACCGGACGCGTCCGGTCATCACCGATCGGACTCGTCCGTGCGTCCGATCAAAGTACAGAAAGGTTTTTGCGCGATCGGACGCGTCCGGTCACGCCTGATCGGACTCACCTGCGCGTCCGGTCACTCAGCATACTTGGTTTTCAATTCGACCGTTGCTACCGACCGGACGCGTCCGGTCACGTCGACCGGCGCATCCGGTCAGTACGAAAAATACTGAGTTGGCACACAACGGTTGGGATTGACTGTGGAGAGTATAAATACATCCCCTTCACCTCTATTTGAGGTCTCTTGCTTATTTGTTCAGCTGAGAAACACCTTTCATATGCAAGGAAGTGCAAGAGCTCTAGTGAGGATTGAGATTTGAGAATCCAAGATTAAGATCCCTCATTAGTGACTAGGGAGTAGCAAGTGTGCATCCACCTTCTCATTAGGCTTGTTGTGGTCAAGTGAGAGTTCTTGCTTGTTACTCTTCGTGATCGCCATCACCTAGACGGCTTGGTGGTGATTGAGAGTTTGGTGATCATCCGGCGGAGCTTGTGGATGACCCAACTCATCTTATGAGTGGTTGTGGGCGATTCACCGCGACGGAGTGTCAAAGAATCAGCCCGTAGAGAGTACTTGATCCCCACGTGGATCAAGGGGGAGCTACACCCTTACGCGGGTGCTCCAACGAGGACTAGTGGAGAGTGGCGACTCTCCGATACCTCGGGAAAACATCGCCGTGTTCCTAACCCTTTACTTTTAAGCAATTTACTTTCTCGTATTACTCTTGTTGCTTGGTTTACTTTCCTAGAATTGCCATGCTAGACTAGGATTGGAACTTAGGGTGCAAAACTTTTATCGATAGAATCACTAGGAACACTTATAGGCACTAGGGGTGAATTATGGCTTAGTAGGATTTAATTATCGCAATAAATTTTAGAGAAGCCCAATTCACCACCCCTCTTGGGTATCTTGATCCTTTTAATTGGTATCAGAGCCGAGTTGCTCCTAAATTAGGCTTTACCGCCTAGAGCAAGATGTCTAATGGGGAAGGACCACCTCCCATCTTTGAGGGAGATGATTTTCCATATTGGAAAATCCGCATGGAGGCGTACCTCGAAAGCCATAGATGTCGGGTGTCTTAGAGCCGCCACCGAAGGGCTTCCGAAAGTCAAGGATCCCGCTAACCCCGTTGGTGACGAGGAGAAGTACGACCGGTGGAATGCAAAGGTAAAAAAATGCACTCTACCGGGGCCTTAGCAAGGATATCTTCAATCGTGTGCGTAATGCAAAAAATGCTCATGAATTGTGAGAAAACCTTTGTGCTCTCCATGAGGGAACTAAGAGTGAGCATGAGGAACGCTATCATATTGCTTTGAAAAAGATTAATTCATTTGAGATGCTTCCCAAGGAAAGTGCTAATGACATGTACACTCGCTTGAATGTTCTTATAGAGGATCTCAATGCTCTCGGGCTTACTCAAATGAGTCCATCGGATGTTGCAAGGAGGATCTTGAGTGTTCTTCCTGTTGAGAAGTATGGCCACATTATCACCGTGCTTCACCAAAGTAATCTCTCCACCGCAACATCGACACAAGTATTGGGAAATATCAATGCTCATGAGATATACATGCATATCACTCCGGAAGAGGGCTCATCATCTTCCAAGAAGAAGGACTTGGCTTTCAAAGATAGCCATGACAAGAAAAAGAAGAAGAGCCAAGCCATGATCGTGCATGAAAGCTCAAGTGAGAGTGACATTAATGATGCATCACTTGCTCTCATGGTGAGAAAGACCACCAAGATGCTAAAGAAGCTTAATAAGAGTGGCATCAAGTTCGATGGCAAGAAGAAAAAGTTCTTCATAAGTAGCAAAAGAAAGCCTATATCCAAAATTGATTGCTACAATTGTGGTGAACTTGGTCATCTAGCTCATCAATGCCCTAAGCCTCCAAAAGACAAATACAAGAACAAGAACAAGGGCAAGAAAAATAAATCTAGTGATGAAGAAGATGAAAAGAAGAAGAACAAGCCATACAAGAAGAATGATGGCAAGAAGAAAGAATATCACAAAAAGAAGAAGGGAGGCAAAGCTTACATTGTTGGTGATTGGCTCACCGACATTGAGTCATCATGTGAGTCCTCTAGTGATGAAAGCGACGACGAGAAAGAGAAGGTCGCCGCGTTTGTGATTGGGCCATCATCATCTTCATCGACATCTTCACCACCACCTTCATCGCCATCTTCACCGTCATCATCCACTACTCACCTATGACTCATGGCCAAGGGTGAATGAAAGGTACAAAATAATGAAAGTGATGATGATGATAGTGATAGTGATGATGAATTTGATGCACCTTCTTATGATGAACTTGTAAAATTGCTCAACAAATACTCTAAAGTCATAAGAAAGACTAGAAATGAAAATGATGAGCTTCAAAATGAAAATGAATCACTTTCATCAAAGCTTGAGATTGTACAAAAGACTAGTGATGAGCTTAAAGATCAAAATGAAATTATGACTTCTACTCTCAAGGAGCTCAAAACTTTCAACAAAGAGCTTAGAGATGAACATGATAAACTTGAGAAGAAGCATGATGAGCTCAACACTAGGCACAACTTGCTAAAAGATAAATATACTTCATTGAAAATTAATTATGATAGTCTTGTTGCTAATGAGTTCTCTCTTGAGACACATGATGCTACTAACCAAGTTGTTAAGATTGATATAGCCACATCATGTGATGACTTGATTATTGAGAGCATTGAGCAAGGCTCTAGTGGCAAAGGCAAGAAAGTGGTTGAATCTGACAATTGTGATGATTATGCCAAGCTCAAGAGTGAAAATGAAATGCTTAAAGATGAGAACAAGAAGCTAAAAGGGTTGATGGCTCTTGAAAAGAAAACATCAAATGAGTCACTCATTGAGGAGAACAAAAAGCTAAAGCAAGATAAAGATCATCTCAAGACCGGTTTAAGCAAGTTTACAAGAGGTTAATACTTGCAAAGTGAGCTACTCATGAACACCGTCATGAAGATGGATAGAAGTGGTATTAGTTACTTGGCAAATCAAGAGAAGAAGGCCAAAACTCAACAACAACAACAAAGCAAATCGAAGTCCAAGCCTAAGAGATGTGTTGAGTGTGGACAAGAGGGCCACTTTGCTCATGAGTGTGAAACTCCACCACCACAACCCTTGCCCAAGCATGCTAGACCATTTGCTTTCAATGCTCACTATATGCTTAGAAGAGATTCTAGTGGAAAGATGAAAGTCATGTTCTTGGGTCCCCCAAACAAGAATAGGCCTAAGAAAATTTTGGTTGCCAAGTCACTAGTTGAGAAAGTCAAGGGTCCCTCTCAAGTTTGGGTCCCTAAATAAAAAGCTTGATCTCTTGTGTGTAGGTGAATTACAAGACCGGTGGATCTCATTGGGTTATTGATAGTGGTTGCACTCAACATATGACCGGTGATCCTCGTATGTTCACCTCACTTGAAGAAAATGAGGAATGTCAAGAGAAGATCATATTTGGGGACAATTCAAAGAGCAAAGTCAAGGGTATAGGTAAGATTGCAATATCAAATGATCACTCTCTTTCAAATGTGCTCTATGTTGCTTCCTTGAGTTTCAATCTACTATCCATTGGGCAACTTTGTGATCTTGGCTATCAATGCTTATTCACACCAAATGAAGTGGTAGTATCAAAGATAGAAGACAAGCAAATGATTTTCAAAGGCTTTAGATATAACAATCTCTATCTTGTTGATTTTACCTCCGAAGATGCAAATTTGATGACATGCTTATTCACCAAAACTTCACTTGGGTGGCTTTGGCATAGGATGCTTGCTCATGTTGGAATGAATACTCTCAACAAATTATTGAAGAAATAGTTAGTGAGAGGCTTGAAAGATGTCAAGTTTGAGAAGGATAAACCTTGTAGTGCATGTCAAGCCGGTAAACAAGTTGCAAATACTCATCCAACAAAAGCTTACATGTCAACATCAAGAGTGTTAGAGCTTCTACACATGGATTTATTTGGTCCTACAACTTACAAGAGCTTGGGTGGAAATCTTTATTGTCTTGTGATTGTGGATGACTACTTAAGATACACTTGGACATTCTTTCTTCATGACAAATCCGAAGTAGCCACTTGTTTCAAGAAGTTTGCAAAGAGAGCTCAAAATGAATTTGAAGTCAAGATAAAGAAGATAAGAAGTGACAATGGCAAAGAATTTGACAACATAAACATTGAAGCTTATTGTGATGAGATTGGGATCAAGCATGATGTTTCATCAACCTACACTCCTCAACAAAATGGTGTAGTTGAGAGAAAGAACCGGACATTGATTACCCTTGCAAGAACAATGATAGATGAGTACAACACACCGGAAAAATTATGGGCCGAGGCAATCAACACCGCATGCTATGCATCAAATCGCCTCTTCCTACAAAAGTTTCTTGGCAAGACCCCCTATGAGTTGCTAAATGGGAAGAAGCCGGACGTCTCATTCTTTTGGGTGTTTGGTTGCAAGTGCTATATCTACAAGAAGTGGCAACACCTAGGGAAGTTCCAAAGACGTTGTGATATTGGTTTTCTTGTTGGCTACTCATCAAAGTCCAAAGCATATAGAGTATTTAACCATGCCACCGGTTTGGTTGAAGAAACATATGATGTGGAATTTGATGAATCTAACGGCTCCCAAGGAGCAATTGAGAATTGTGATGATGTAGGTGATGAATCATTGAGGGAGGCAATGAAGAACATGCCGGTGGGAGACATCAAGCCTAACGATGATAAAGATGGTGCTCAAATGGTCAATCCACCATCTTCATCATATGTGCCTCAAGATGATGACAAGAATGAGAGAGTTAAAAATGAAGACACTCATATCTCTCATGAACAAGCCGAGGCACAAGCTCAAGATGTTGATACTCCCCAACCTCCTCCTCAAGTGGTTGATAGAAGACACTCACCTCTACTTTAAGCACATCCACAAGATCTCATCATAGGGAGTCCTACAAAGGGTGTAATGACTTGATCTCAAAAGTTTGCTTCTTTTGTTGAACATCACTCGTTTGTCTCTTATCTTGAACCCAAGAATGTAGAAGAAGCTCTTCAAGATCTAGATTGGGTGAATGCAATGCACGAAGAATTGAACAACTTCACCCGCAATCAAGTTTGAACACTTAAGGAGCATCTAAAAGGTGCAAGGGTCATTGGAACCAAGTGGGTGTTCCGCAACAAGCAAGATGACCAAGACGTAGTTGTGAGGAACAAGGCAAGACTAGTTGCAAAGGGGTTCTCTCAAGTTGAAGGCCTTGACTTTAGAGAGACCTTTGCACCCGTTGTAAGACTTGAAGCCATCTATATCCTTCTTGCATATGCATCGCATCATGAAATGAAATTATATCAAATGGATGTTAAAAGTGCATTTTTAAATGGCTTCATAAATGAACTAGTCTATGTTGATCAACCTTCCGGGTTTGAAGACCCTAGATATCCTAATTATGTTTATAGATTGTCCAAGGCACTATATGGGCTCAAGCAAGCCCCTAGAGCGTGGTATGAGCGCCTCCGGGACTTCCTCATTGAGAAGGGCTTCACTATTGGGAAGGTCGACACCACACTATTCACCAAGAAGCTTAATAGGGAGATCTTCATTTGTCAAGTCTATGTTGATGATATTATCTTCAGATCAACAAATGAAGATTATTGCAAGAAAAGTATACCAAGGATCTTCAAGATGGAGGATTGTAAGCCAATCAAGACCCCAATGCCATCTAATGGACATTTTGACCTAGATGAGGGAGGTAAACCGGTTGATCAAACTCTCTATCGTTCTATGATTGGTAGCTTATTGTACCTTACCGCATCTAGGCCCGATATCATGTTTAGTGTGTGCATGTGTGCTCGCTTTCAAGTGTGTCCTAAAGAACCTCACTTAAGTGCCATGAAAATAATCTTAAGATATCTTAAGCACACCCCGAGCATTGGTCTTTGGTATCCCAAAGGAGCTAGATTCCAACTAGTTGGCTATTCCGACTCGGATTATGCCGGTTGCAAAATTGATAGAAAAAGCATATCCGGAGGGTGCCATTTGCTTGGGAGGTCACTTGTATCTTGGTCATCTAAAAAGCAAGATAGTGTGGCTTTGTCCACCGCCGAGGCGGAATACATTGCCGCGGGGGCTTGTTGTGCACAAATCTTATATATGAAGCAAACTCTTCTAGACTATGGTGTTGTTCTTGATAAGGTGCCACTTTTATGTGATAATGAAAGTGCCATTAAAATTACCAATAATCCGGTACAACACTCACGCACCAAGCACATTGATATCCGTCATCACTTTCTAAGGGATCATGTTGCTAAAAATGATATATCACTAGAAGGTGTAAGAAGTGAAAATCAATTAGCAGATATCTTCACTAAACCTTTGGATGAGGCTACCTTTTGTAGGTTGAGAAGTGAGCTAAATGTGCTTGATTCTAGTAATTTTAAAAAAATGAGCTTGTGTTGTCCCTTGCATTGCATTGTAATATATGTCATGTTTAAACTTCCGTAATGCATCTAGGACTTGTCTAACATGGTTACGATAACCCTTTTTTTGGAGGAGTGAAGAAGCCTAATCATGGATCAAACTTGACAAGCAACCTAGTTTTAACTTCTTGCTTTGCATTGCATATGCATGGTTGTTGCTTTGTTATTTCTTTTCGGTTTTGCTTTGAGCAACCTCTGTGTTCGTCCATGGATAGAGAGAGCATTTGACGCTCCCAAGAGTTTATAAACTCTATTGCATGGCCATACGTTGCTCCTCGGGTGTTTATTGCATATTTTCTTAAAAATTATACTAGCCTAAGGCAAATTTATTTTAAAAACTTGAGGGTTTGAGAGATGTCACTCATATCAGGTTCCAATTGGTGTTTATTTGTGTCTTTTTGTATTGGAACTTGATTGGGAGAAGTCGCGTCGAAGATCGGAATGGGAAAAGGTGAAAATTGTTGACCGGACGCTGGACCGGACACGACGCTGCTCGACCACTGCGTTCGGTTCCGGACATCACCAGCACGTCTGGTCATGAGAAGGTGGTTCTCGTGGACCTCGGACTGGACGCTGGACTGGACGTGACGCTGCGACCACTGCGTCCGGTTCCGGACTTCATCTGCGCGTCTGGTCGCACGAAGTTGTTCTCGGGTGGACTTCTGACCGGACTCTGTCCACGTCCGGTCACCTCTAAATGGACGCATCTGGTCATGCTTGGACCTTACTAGACTCTGACCGGGCGCCTCTGCAGCATGTCCGGTCAGTCAAGGAGCGCGTCCGGTCAGCCCTTGAAAAGCGGATCTGAGTTCTTTTTCACCGATCCATCGGCGGTTTCATTTTCTTTCTTCCTCTTTAACGTGCACCGTCGCTCCTCCTCCTCTGCCCTAACTCGTGCGCCACCACTGCACCACAACTCCTCCTCCACCGCAGCACCCACGCGCCGCCGCTCCTCCTCCTCCGCTCAACCGCGCGCCGCCGCTCCTCCTCTGCCTAACCCTAGCGCCGCCACTCCTCCTCTCACTCCGGCCACCAACAGAGAAGGCCAGGTAGCCCACCTCCACGCCACCCATGGTTCTAGGCCGTGAGGGCCCCTCTGCGCCACCATTGACCTAGATCTCCTGCCATCTCCGTGCGGCTTCAATCTCCGGCTTTCACCGTGAGGTTTCTTCGCCGTAACCTTGACCTAGATGATTTGCCGATGACATCTCTCAAAGTTCTGATTCACTTTTTTCCTGTCTCGGCGTTCCAGTGCTCGTTCTTCATTCCCGTGGAGCCCCCGCGTGTCAAGGTCTCTCACCTTTTCACTGAAGTCTCGCCCTTCTGAGCTAGCATGTCTTGTTCTGTCCTTTTCTTATCTCTTCTGCTTGCTCTCATAAGGACATCGCTCATCTATTAGTTGAGATATATTGCTTACAAGTAGCTCTATCTATTCTATCTTTGTAGTGAGTCTTGTCGGTGCTTTTGTGTGGCAGTGGGTAGCTAGTTCAGTGGAAATTTGAATCTAGGGCCAAGCCTGCAGATACGGATTGAGGCCAAGCCTCACGAGAATCAGTTCATCATCTTGATCCATCTTTTTAGTGTCAGTTGTTCTCAGCCATAGCGACTTGTTAGCATGGCCTGCTGTAAGAATGTTGGTGGAGCTCTGAGTGATGGGGACGGAAGTCCTCCATGTTTGACAGAGGTTGCCCGTGGCAAGCGCAAGAAGATCGCTGCCTAGAAAAGAAAGAGGACGCTCACAGAGGCAGAGATAGCACAAGCAGTGGCTGACGCTGCTGATCTAGCTAAGAGAGGAGGCAGAGGCAGCGGTATTTAGATTGGCGAGCGTCACTTTCACCTTGAAGGTCGCCAGCTTGGTACAGAGGCCACAGAGGAGACAGATGAACAGCCCGTAGAGCAGACAGAGGAGCAGCCTACAGAGCAGACAGAGGAGACACTGGAGCAGACACTGTAGACTCCACCACGTTGTCTCTCAGGACAAACGCGTGCTCAGGTGACTCCTAGGTCAGAGGGTCAGAGACGTGGAGGTCGTCCACCTCCTAGAGCTCGTGGTCAGCCCCTAGTTGAGCACTTTGACCTGAGGGGAGCTACAATATGACAGGTTCAGGCTCTCTGATTCGTCGAGGTTGGTCAGTGGTTCCCACCTCAGCGGGACACTAGTGCTTCAGAGGGATTCTACACACCTCTGCATGAGGATTTTTACAGAGCTTATGTTGACAGTGGGATTGCCTTCAGACCGCAGAGGGTTTGTTGACTAGAGTCACTTGTTGTAGTTGTTAGCGAGCAGCTCCATCCCCATATTTCTTTTCTATCAGGATTGTCATATCTTCTAGATCAGACAGGAGCATACTGCGGCACATGGGTCAGGGAGTTCTACTCTTCACTTTGGATAGACCCTGCTCACGAGTTCATCCACTTTGCATTCAGAGGTCATGACCGCGTGCTATACAGCACCAGGGTATGGGAGATTCTTAGGCTCCCAGCTTCAGAGACGAAGATCCACCAACTTTGTTTTGGTCAGACATCACCACCGAAGCGTCCACACGGCGGCACTGTGCCACCTACAGACTTGGTTAGACCGTGCTTTCGCGAGACGTTTGGTGAGGGGTCCAGACGTACACCAGCCAGTGACTCCTATTGATAGAGTTCTGGATGCTATTGTGAGAAGGACACTGCTTCCGAGGTTGGGCTACCAAGAGGGTTTGACACGTATGCAGCTTTGGGTAGTTCATCATCTTATCTCTCAGACTCCGTTTGACATTTGGGATTTGATGCTCTGTGAGATAGATGATACTTTAGCAGAGGGCTTCAAGGGTCACCGTCAGCTACCCTATGCCTGTTGGATTTGTTTCCTGATTCGGTGTGCTTGCGACCTTCCTGCTAAGATTCGAGCGGAGATCTCCAACACCACGATAGCTTTTCCTGAGTATGATATACAACAGCTATGGGCCTCTATCACCCGAGAGCAGGCACCTAGATAGAGTCAGTGTCAGAGAGTAGAGGTACCTAAGACTGTAGCTAAGCAGGACCAGACTGTTGAGGGACTTGCAGAGGCAGAGCTTGCCGACTTAGATGCTCAGCCAGCCGATCCAGACGAGGACGACGCCACCGACAACACTGATGATGACTATCAGCCACTTCCTTGGTACCGCTCTCCTCGTTCTTACGACCATGAGACCGGTGGTTCCGTTTCAGCCTCACGCACAGACCTAGCCAAGGTGGCTATTCTTGAGAGGCTGACCCAGACTCAGGAGAGGCAGAAGATTCAGCTACAGAGACAGGCTCAGGACAACGCAACTGTATTTGCACAGATTTAGGCTCGTCAGGATGAGTTTTAGAGGCAGCAGCTAGAGATACAGGGGCAGCAGGCAGCTACCCAGCAGCAGTACCTTGAGCTCTTGAGACACCTTGTTACTGTTGGGGTCCCTCCACCTCCGTCCGTCCTTACTCCAGCTTTACAGTCTAGTGGGTTTCAGAGTTAGGGACCACAACCGAGTTTTTAGTTTGCCTCACCTCAGCAGCAGGTGTCTCAGACGTTTCAGTCCCCAGGCTACACTCCTATTTATACGAGATTCACTCCACCGGTTCAGCTCAGGCCTCATGAAAGGTCATTGTTTGGTTTTGGTAATTGAGTAATAATCTTAGGTGGACTAATTATGTTTATGTGAGATATATAGGAAATTAGTCCACACGTGATGATGTCATAAAGGAGCTTAATGCACATGAGACATGACATGGAGTTATGTGACCAAGGTGGAAAAGATCAAGATGAGGCTTGGCTTGATGGACCGGTTGCTAGGGTGAATGGCAAGTTGTGTGATGGCTTGGCGCCAAAGGACCGAGGCAACGATGAAGAGCAAGTGTGGTCAAGATTGATGAACCAATATAGTCACGTGATGATATGAAGTGGATCATATCATTTGGTGATTGATTGGTGCATGTGTTGCATCAACATCGGAGGAGTTGGAATGGAATACGCAAGGCAAAGGTATAACCTAGGGCATTTCTATTTCACCGGTCATAGGTGTGTAGAGAAGTTGATAACCGGGTTTAGGATAGATGGTCGTACTATCAAGAGGGGCAAACTTGTTTGCATATCGGTCATCTAGTGCCACTCGTGTGATCTAACTATGCATCATTGCTAGGATCGAGTGGCGTGGCAAGTTGAGTGGTTAACTCCTTTGGTAAAATGATTGTGAAAATGCTAACACACGTGCACAAAGTGGTGATCACTTGTTGGTGTTGGCACATTTACGAAGGCAATGAAGTTTGAGCGGTAGAGAGGGTTTGGGTCCCTCTCTCCCTCCCGCCGAGCTTGCGAGGCGGGATTCAAGCGTTTTCGAGGAGTTGAAATGCCTATTTTACACTACGCCGGAAGTCGGAGAAGAAAAGGAGGCGAACGGAGGTCACAGTGGTGACCGGACGCTGGACCGGACGTGGTCACGGTTTGACCGGACGCATCCGGTCAGTTCAACGTAGCAGTCAGGCGCTCGAGTGTTAGGGTTTCGCACCGGCGCGTCCGGTCTCTCGCGGGACCGACGCGTCCGGTCGGGCACCCAGAAGTGTAGCGCGTGGCGTAAAGCTGATCGAACGCGCGGCGCGTCCGGTCACACGTGATCGGACGCGGCCGGTCGTTGAGGGAGCTTACTAGACTCCAACCGGACGCTGGCACTGTCGCGTCCGATCGATGCTTCACGGGCGCGCGGTGCTGTGCGATCGGCGCATCCGGTCGATTGGTTTGACCGTTGGCGCGCAGTGACCGTTGGAGGATCGAGCGGTCATGGTTCAAACCGAGAGGACACATGGACAGCGCAGGGTGATCGGACGCGGTGCAGCGCGTCCGGTCAGTTCGACCGACGCGTCCGGTCGATGCAATTTTTCGCCTAGTGAAGGGGTAACGGCTCTATTCATTCGTGGGGCTATAAATAGAAGCATTGGCCAGCCTTGCCGAGAGCTGAGCACACTATAGTCTTTGTGGCTTGTGTGGTAGTGCTTGGGAGCCCTCTAACTCACTCATGCTTGATAGTGTTCATCGGATCGAGTGAGAGAGCGATTCTAGTGCGTTGCTTTGAGAGATTGCATCGTGTGGCACTAGGTGATCGTGTTGCAAGCCGGTGGTGCTTGTTACTCTTGGAGATTGCCACCTCCTAGACGGCTTGGTGGCTTGTGGCTCTATCGAAGCTCACAAGAAGATTGTGCGAGGCTCCGGAGAAGCTTTGTGAGGGGGATTGTGCTCACCCCACGGGGATCGCGAAGAACAACTCTAGTTGAGCGTGTTATTGAGCTACCATATTTGATGGTGGGTTCTTGCGGTGCCTTTTGAGAGGCTCGGTGTGTGACCGATTAGCCGCCAAACCACGAAGTGTTGGTCGACACAACGGGGACGTAGCTTGGTGGCAACCAAGTGAACCTCGGGAGAAAAATCACCGTGTCAACATTGTTCTTCATCTTCTCGATGGTTTGCCTTCGTGCAACACAAACTTGTTTTTACCTTCATATATACTTGTGCTTGTGTAGTTGCTCTCGTAACTAGTTTGCTTGTGTAGCTTGCTAGTTGTCTTCTTGCTTGTATAGCTAGAAGTATCCCCTTTGCGTGGCTAATTCGGTTTGTGTAACCTTGTTAGTCACATTGCTTAGTTTGTGTAGCTAAGTAGTTTGTGCTCTCTAATTTGGCTTGTGTAGCCTTGTTATTGAGCATTGCTAGTGAGCTTAGGCTTTGTGCGCTTTGCTTACTAAAATTGTGTAGGAGCTCCCTCTTGCTTGCAAAGTACTAGTGCATAGGTTTGTGTGACCTTGCTCTAGAATTAAATAGGAGAGCTCTTGCTAAGGAAAGCACCTTAGTTGCTTAATTAGGATCTTTGTGAGGTGCTTGTGAAATTAGATAGAGGGGTGTAGTCTTGGCTAGACCGTTAGTTTTAATTCTGCATTGTTTTCGGTTAGCCAACGTGTTTAATTTTTAGAAAGGACTATTCACCCCCCCTCTAGTCCGCCATCTCGACCCTTCACCTCACCTTCTGACTGGCACTCCATTCTCTACTGACTTGAGTGCGCCCTATAGTGAGTTGACCGGTCAGCCGACACCCTCCCAGACCACAGTTCTGGCCACTACAGAGATATCAGCTTCAGAGACAGTGGCTCCTTTAGTGACAGGGACCGGGACTACGGAAACAGTTCCTTCGTCGGTTGCTTCGACTGATCCTCCCACGATTGGTACTCTCCAGGCTCAGGTGACAAAGACTGTGGCTCTCGTAGCTACTACTTCATCAGCTCCTGCTCCTGAGTTATAGCTTGCCGACCCACACACTGAGCAGATCCAGACCGCTTCACTTCCACATGTATCTACAGAGGGTCAGCATGACAGCTCAGAGTCAGAGGAGGACACTTCTTAGTTTTTGATCACTCCACGCTCCTCTGCACCCAACTCAACTACTTCCATTCCTCCTTCGGACCCTTAGTTTTTTGGCTCTTGATGCCAAAGGGGGAGAGAGAGTAGATTCAGGGGGAGTTGTGAGAGAGGGTTTCGGTTTCTTGGCTCTTTGTGTGCTACTTTCATGCATCATGTTTATATTTCCGCACTTGCATTATGTGTCGTGTGTGCTTGTGAGATACTTGAGTACTATGTTGATTATCTTGTCTCTATTATATCATGTCACATGATTGGTTCTAGCTCATAAGGTTTTTCTTCCGTGCCTTGCTCCGATTTCATATGAGCTATGCTTTTGTGTACTAACTCTTCTTGTTTCATCTTATGAGTACACCCTGTTGGCTTGGAGCACATAAGCAATCCTAAACCCCTTGTTCTTATTGCCTTTTGCTTATGTGAACCAAGCATGATCGAAAACCTCATCTCTTAAATCTACTTACTCAAGGTGCTGTCATCAATCACCAAAAAGGGGGAGATTGAAAGTATCTAGGCCCCTAGAGTTGGTTTCGGCAATTGATGACAACGCAACATTACCATGACTAACGTGTGTTTTGCAGAAACTTTGGTAAGTTAGGTCATGGGAATGGTGACTGTTTTGGGCACTATGGTTTTCATGCCCCTTGATGGAAATCGTTTCAGTTTTTAAAGGATTAACGTCAAGATTAAGGACGGTTAGTTCCGGACGTCGAGGAGTTGAGTTACGTTCAGAATAGTCGTTAGGATCTTCGCTTTTCTCCTTTAGCCGTACTATAAAGGGGGGCATGAGCGAGTAGCTTGACCTAGGTGAGTCTTTTGTTTAGGTGTGGTGCACACTTGTCAAACTTAGCACTAGGTAGCTTAGGTGAAGCCTAAAGTTTAGTTGGAAGAAACTCGGTTCAAGTTGCATCGCGATTTGAAGTCTTTCGAGCCATTTATTCTCGATCGGACGCGGTCTCTGACTTGACCGGACGCGTTCGGTCAGTACTGGTAGTCACCGCAGTATCAATATGATCGATCGGACGCGGTCCTCCCATGGACCGGACGCGTAGATCATGTTGACCAGAGTCAGAGAGGGTAAGTGTCATGATCGGACGTGGCTAGGAAATCGATCGGACACGTCTACAGTGCGTCCGGTCCATTTCCAGAAAGGAACTTCGTTGACCGGACGCGTCCGGTCATCACCGATCGGACTCGTCCGTGCGTCCGGTCAAAGTATAGAAAGGTTTTTGCGCGATCGGATGTGTCCGGTCACGCCTGATCGGACTCGCCTGCGCGTCCGGTCACTCAGCGTATTTGGTTTTCCATTCGACCGTTGCCACCGACCGGACGCGTCCGGTCACGTCGACCGGCGCGTCCGGTCAGTACGAAAAATGCTGAGTTGGCACATAACGGTTGGGATTGACTATGGGGAGTATAAATACATCCCCTTCACCTCTATTTGAGGTCTCTTGCTTATTTGTTCAGCTGAGAAACACCTTTCATATGCAAGGAAGTGCAAGAGCTCTAGTGAGGATTGAGATTTGAGAATCCAAGATTAAGATCCCTCATTAGTGACTAGGGAGTAGCAAGTGTGCATCCACCTTCTCATTAGGCTTGTTGTGGTAAAGTGAGAGTTCTTGCTTGTTACTCTTCGTGATCGCCATCACCTAGACGGCTTGGTGGTGATTGGGAGTTTGGTGATCATCCGGCGGAGCTTATGAATGACCCAAGTCATCTTGTGAGCGGTTGTGGGTGATTCACCGTGACGGAGTGTCAAAGAATCAGCCCGTAGAGAGCACTTGATCCTCACGTGGATCAAGGGGGAGTTACACCCTTGCGTGGGTGCTCCAACGAGAACTAGTGGGGAGTGGCGACTCTCCGATACCTTGGGAAAACATCACCGTGTTCCTAACCCTTTACTTTCAAGCAATTTACTTTCTCGTATTACTATTGTTGCTTGGTTTACTTTCCTAGAATTGCCATGCTAGACTAGGATTGGAACTTAGGGTGCAAAACTTTTATCGATAGAATCACTAGGAACACTTGTAGACACTAGGGGTGAATTATGGCTTAGTAGGATTTAATTCTCGCAATAAATTTTAGAGAAGCCCAATTTACCCCTCCTCTTGGGCATCTTGATCTTTTCAGCATCTATGTGATATTGTGAGTATGGTAATATCTGCAAATTTATATTGTTCCTCCAGAAAATACCCAGACCGCCACTACGGCCTGTACTGCTCACAACAAATGAAAAGTCAAAACCTAATGTGACCTTCAACTGCTCCACCCTTGCCTTGTGTTGGTGTAAGAAACGACGGTCCTAACACCAATAAGTAATCGAGTGTCTGCGCGTCGGGAGTCTGGATGGTATGCAAGAAGAACACAGACGATTTATACTGGTTCGGATCGAGAAATGCCCTACGTCCAGTGAGGGAGGAGAGTTCTGTATTATCATACACCAAAGTGCTTGTAGTAGGGGTTACAAGTGGACGTGAGAGATGGAGGAGCTCCCAAGTCTCAAGGTGTGAATGGAGAAAGTGGGTGTGTGCGACTCTACTGGTCACCTCGCAAGGTCCAGGAGAGTAGACTGCTCGTATCTTACGTTGTGTTGCTCTGGTGGTTCTTCTTTCGGTCTGTCTTCGGTTGGGTTTGTGTTCTATTCGGTTTGTTTTGGAATAATCCCTGCATGCTCCTTTTATAATCTCAAGGAGGTGCAGGGTTATATGATGTTGGCGTATGGTGAGACCTTGCTGGTGAAAGAGCCTAGAGGCCTCGAAAGGGCCTTATCCGGTGGCGGCGTGGTCTGCACTGTGGAGGCATGGCGTCGGTACTTCTTGCACTGCTGCTACGTGTCTCGGCATGTGCACCACTGCTTGGAGTGGTTTCTGTCTTTCGGTGTTGTAGCTACGTGCCTTGTCATACCTGGTCCTGTAGCCGGTGTGGCGTATTTGTCCTTATAGTTTGACTTGGCGTAGAGGGTCGAGGCCTCGGAGGCGGGAAATGCGGTGCGATCTTATCCCGATCGTGGGAATAGTGGCTTAGGGTAGTTGTTCCGTACACTGCGCAGGCACGAATCGTGCGTATAGTGCCAACATGAGTGGCATAGTGGTCAGCAACTCTTCCCCATGCCTGTTGCAGTCGATGGCGTGGTGATTTGACCCCGGTCATTCCTGGTCTGTCTGGTTGGGCAGACGCGAGAACGTGGATGACGTCACAGGGGGTCTCGAGCGCGCCAATGGGGGAGCGGCGTCAGAGGCCGGTCTCGAGCGAGTCGGAGACAGAAGATGCCGCCTCTGGGGCTCGGGCGAGAGGGTGATGTTGCCGGGGGTCGGCCTGTGTCCGAGACCCTAGGGCGGAGGCCTCGGCGAATCGGAGGTGTTCTGAGACCGCTTTGAGTGAGACATCAGATGAAGTAGGGAGATGAACTGGTTTGCTCACATGTCTTGCTGGAGGCCTAGCAAAGGAGAGTTTAGCCCGTCTCTCTTTTGTTGATCTTTCTCGTTAAATGGGGAGGCCGGGTCATTTTTCATCATAATTTGGGTACCCCTAATTGTGCTGCCCGACACTTTCTGCACTTGAGTCTCCTGAACACAAAGTGCAGCAGAGGCAAAACGCTTTACCAGTTTGCGAAGCTCCTTCACTGTCGCGGTGTTGCCAAGTCCACGACAGTTCCAACTCAGACAACTCATTAGGATTGGCAGCACTCCTCGAGGGAGCCCGCCCTATCCTCAGCTTGTGCCTTCTCGTTCTTCTTTTCCACCGTCTTCGTACGCGCCAACACCACGTCGTCCTTTTCCTCCTCGATCAACTGAAGTCTACTGATCAAATCGTCCACCTCCAGCTCAATCCTTATCACCCCCATCTTCAAGCTCTCTACGTCAATGGTCAGATCCTCGCGAACCCTAACCGCGAGCCCTTATCGATGCTTTGCACCAAGGCCGGGAAGCTGCGCTAGGGCAACCCCTTAATCAGCCCGAGTGCGCCGCACCAGCAGGGAGAGTCGCGAGGTCGCCTCAAGAGATAGAGTAGTTTGAAGATGAACGCGTAGCAGTGAGGAAGAAGATAGTTGCGACTCAACTCATTGAAGCGTTACTTGGGCCATGTGGGCCGTGGCTCAGGCTGGCACTTATATAGCCATATGGGCTTTTGTTCCGTAGGCTGCAGTGTTGTCTGTTAGTCCGCCTATAAAATCCTTTCCTCAACGCAGTGACGTTTCATATTTCCAATCACGAATTCACCAGTGCGGTGCGGCCGTGCGGGCGGCGTGCGAATAGCCAAATCCGCAAATTGCTCGCCCCTTCTCTAGGGCGTGCTCCTGCTATCCTCTGCTAGTCTACCCTGATTCTACTTGCCAAAGTAATGTCTGAGCCTCTGATGTGACCACCAAGGCCGAGGAGGCGAGCAAAATCGATCGGTAAGGCCTAATGACGATAACACTTATGTGTTTGTTCATTTGTTGTTCAATTCATTCACTTATTTGTTTAATTTATGGATAATTACTTAATTTGGATTGGTAAATTTATGACTTTTTTCCTTAATCGACTTCGCCATGCCTCAAATTTTTTTCGTCCTCCGCCACTGCTGCCAAAAGTGAAAACACCTTGTCGCCGTTCTTCGAGCGTTCTGAATTTCTGATTGCTTTTCCCCAGCGCCTCAAGCCCGCAACGAACGACGTTTTTTTTTTTGTTGCCAACGCCCAACGCCTGGTTACGCCACTACCCGGCCCCGCCCCCGCCGCAGCCCACCCCGCACCCGCCGCGGCCCACGCGAACCAAACCCGCCGCAGCCGCCGCGCACCACACACCCAGTCGAGAGCCCAACCCGACCTGACCCGATTCGAAAGGAGGGTTGTCGCCTCGCGTCGCCTCCCTCTGGTTCCGGCGGCTATGGCGGTGGCGGCCCCTGGCCAGCTCAACCTCGACGAGGCCCCGTCATGGGGCTCCCGCAGCGTCGACTGTTTCGAGAAGCTGGAGCAGATCGGCGAGGGCACCTACGGGTAACCCCGCCTCTCCCATCCCATCCGCCCTAATCGATCTGGTGATTACTATACCTGTCTACTCGCCTAATTCCTCGATTCGCTTTTTTCCGCGGCCACCGCCGGCAGGCAAGTGTACATGGCGAAGGAGACGGGCTCCAACGAGATCGTCGCGCTCAAGAAGATCCGCATGGACAACGAGCGCGAAGGGGTGAGTCTGTTCTCCCCACTACTTCTTCTCGCGGCTTCGTTTTCGGTTCTGACCTGGTTGTGTCTCGCCGCAGTTCCCGATCACCGCCATACGCGAGATCAAGATCCTGAAGAAGCTTCACCACCAGAACGTTATCAAGCTCAAGGAGATCGTCACCTCCCCAGGTGGTTACATCCACAAGTAGAATGAATTAGATGTGTGTTTACCTACTGGCTTTTTATCCTCTGCGTGGCTGATGATTAGATTGGGGGGAATTGTTGCAGGCCCAGAGCGGGACGAGCAAGGGAAGCCAGGTATGGCGAGCTCTGTTCTTGTGACTGAGTTCCACTGCTTTGTCTTTTGGTGTTAAGTTAGAGCAGTAGTAATGGTTGACATGAATTGTTGTGTTTTTGAATTAGTTGACGGTAACAAGTACAAGGGGAGCATTTACATGGTTTTCGAGTATATGGACCATGACCTCACCGGGCTTGCTGATCGGCCAGGAATGCGGTTCACTGTGCCACAGATTAAGGTATAACCACCTATCGAAGTAACTGGCAGTGCTTTGCTTTGGATGTGTCATGGTTTTATCCCTGGTGAAATGCCTTGTTCCAGTGTTACATGAGGCAGCTGCTTACAGGCCTGCACTATTGTCATGTCAACCAAGTTCTGCATCGAGATATCAAAGGTCTTAGCTGCGCACATCTCTGCTGGGTTTTTCTTGTTTTCCTTATTCCTGTTATTTGTGTCTTGTTAAGCTAACATATTGTATTCGATACTTTGTTTGTAGGATCTAACCTCTTGATAGACAATGAGGGTAACTTGAAGCTTGCTGATTTCGGCCTTGCAAGATCATTCTCGAGTGATCACAATGGAAACCTTACTAACCGTGTGATCACTTTGTGGTATAGGTATTGTCTATTTTCACAGGTTTTGTTATCATGTTTACAGTTGTTATCGCAAGCTTCTTATTGTCTTCCTGGATTGTGGCTGCAGACCTCCAGAGTTGCTACTTGGAAGCACAAAGTATGGTCCAGCTGTTGACATGTGGTCAGTGGGCTGTATTTTTGCAGAACTTCTCAATGGGAAGCCAATATTGCCTGGAAAGAATGAGGTAGACTTTTTTTCAGGCCTTCGTGTGTTAGTTTCCATTTTTTTCAGTATTGCCACTTACCAAATCTGTGAGCCCACTAGTTTACTTGAGCCCCTTTCTGTTACTCCTTGGTTAAATAAACTGCCAGCTATCATTCATGCAATGATCAGCCAAAGCCTTGATCATACGCTGATCAGTCATCAGTATATATTATACTTCAGGTCTTTAGTTGTCCTGTGGCGTAGTTTTCCATCATGGCCTTGATTGTAGTTACAACTTACAATCGCATCTCCTTCTGATGTTTTGCTATTCCTGCAGCCAGAGCAGCTGACTAAGATCTTCGAGCTTTGTGGTACCCCTGATGACCAAATCTGGCCTGGTGTCACAAAAATGCCATGGTACAACAACTTCAAGCCTCCCCGGCCATTAAAGAGACGAGTTAAAGAGTTCTTTAAACAGTGAGTGATACATGACATATATTTGCACCAATATGGCTTTTAAGTCGCCTGATTGTCGCTCATCCTTCTATATAATTGTAGTTTTGATCGGCATGCACTGGAACTGTTAGAGAAGATGTTGACTTTAGATCCATCACAGGTATGCTACATCGTGTGAATTCTACAGAAGTTTTATTTGTTTAGTCATTTAAATGATTAATTCGTACTCCGTGCATTTTTTGGCTGCTATGTGTTGTCTACACCTATCATTTAGATCTGCTTTTCATGCATCAACAAATTTTCAACTTTTTTTTTATTATTCAGAGGATATCAGCAAAAGATGCACTTGATGCGGAATATTTCTGGACTGATCCCTTACCATGCGATCCAAAAAGGTACAATCAAATGGCAGTTCTTGTTACATTGCCACATAGCTCCCTTTTACCATCTTCTCCAACTAGCTTCTAATTGTTTGCTTATACAGTTTGCCCAAGTATGAGGCATCGCATGAATTCCAGACAAAGAAAAAGCGTCAGCAACAAAGGCAAGCAGAGGAAGCTGCAAAGCGTCAAAAACTTAATCATCCTCCACCGCATTCTCGTTTGCCTCCAATCCAGCAGCCTGGCCAAGCACATCCTCAAATCAGGCCTGGTATGCACAATGTGCCTCCTGTGGCAGCTGGCCCAGGCCATCACTATGCAAAGCCCCGAGGACCAGGAGGTCCTAGCCGGTATCCTCAGGGTGGGAATCAAGGGGGCGGCTACAATCCGAACCGTGGAGGGCAGGGTGGTGGCTATGGCAGCGGCCCGTATCCCCAGCAAGGGCGAGGACCTCCTTACCCTGGTGGTGGAATGGGTGGAGCAGCTGGTCCGCGGGGCAGTGGTGGCAGTGGCTATGGAGCTGGCGGGCCAAACTACCAACAGGGTGGCCCATATGGTGCGTCTGGTCCAGGTCGAGGACCAAACTACTCTCAAGGTGGCTCCCGCAATCAGCAACAGTATGGGAACTGGCAATAATATGGCAGGCAGTATCATGCCATTGAGATGTATACCTTTGCAGTTTAAGAGTACTGTAATACAGTCCAGATATCTCAAAAGCACTGTTTATGACTGCATATGTAAGATTATGATGATCGAGATATTCTTAGTACTTGAAACCATTGATTCACTTACTGGAAGGATGGCACAAAGATCTAGCAGAGTTTGCTATTAGCCCCATCTTCATGCTTGCATATCCTTTGCCAAAACAAAATGCTACTTAACGTAGCTTCTCTCATCTTCTTGCCGTGTGCAAACTTGGAATTAGGGATCAATGAAGGAAGCCTGAAGATGCATGGAAGAAGCCTGAAGTTCAGAAATGAAACAAATTTGTTATGGTTGTGTGCAGTTTTCATATCACTCCAATGCTTAGCACATCTGTAACTAGTGAGATCGCAGATGATCCAAGAATTCAGTTACAATTTGATATCACTCCCGGTGCCATTAAAAAGTTTACAGTGCCCAGCCTCTTACACAAGGGACCCGCAGGTCCACAAACTCCACCGACAAACACTTGAGCTCCTAACGTTCTCATTTAGCATTTTTTTTCTTCAATCACATTATGAAGCTTAGAACATGTTTTGATATCTTGACGCGACATATGCCTGTACAAACTGTTCGTCATAATCATGTTAGGTGACCTCTTTGTAACATATATGAATAGAATACATACACTCTCCACCAAATACGTTTCTGCAGCAGATCACAAGATGTACAACAAGGTCACTTTGACCATGTCTTGTACTGAAAACTAAACCTGCAACCGACTCTACGTCTGAAAACGCCCTGTCGCGTTTCTTGGAGCGTTCTGATTGCCTTTGCCAGCGCCTCAACGAACGATGTTGCCAACGCCCCGGTTACGCCCGCAATCACCTTACTGGACTACCCGGCCTTTTGGCCTCTCCGGTCCAGGGAATAAAATCTCGGCGAGAAAAAACCGAGAAATCCGATAATCCCGTTTATCGCTAAGGTCCGGTAAATTTTATTTATCGCCGAGATTGCAATTTTCACTAGTCCACCTCCATGAAAGTATAATATTATGTTATATTAATGCTATTGTGTACTAGTTCTCAATGTTAAATGCTTTAGAGAGAACTTTAGTAATTTTCTAGATAAATTAGGTATTTTTTGTTTTATTTTTTGACCGAGAAATTTTCCGAGAAATCCGATAAACCCGTTTATCGGTGACCTCCGGTATTTTTTTCCTATCGGTAAAGCGAACCCTGCTCCGGTCTCGTCCCACAAAATCTTTCTCTGACCCGGGAGAGCTAGCATGATTGCGCTATTTCTTTTGAGTTTTGACAGCAAACTATATATGAACCGTTCCAGTTTTCACAGGTGGAATTATTTACAACTTTTCAGCAACAAAACTATGCTGCCACCGGCCATATAATCAGAGACTTAATTGCAATTGGTTGAGCAGCCAATTCCCAGGGGACAGCATCGCAATCAGTGATGTGGTTTGAGGGGGTTACAAGTAATCAATAGTAACCTAATGTATAAGAGATAAGAGATCCCTAGGGCAAGCTATCAGTCAGATCGCTTCAAACCCATTGGCCTGAGAAGATTTGGATCTTGCCACCCTCAATCATGCATCTAAAATCTCACAAGCAGACAAAAAATTATATGCAGGGATTAGAGAGCCCCCATTTGATGGGAATAGTTGTGGTTGCAATTGTGGGTTTAAAAATAAAAAATCCCTGGAGTGGGAGGAGACCAGATGCTTTGGCTAACAAACAAGTCTTTATTGTGCCAACCAGAGCAAGGTAGGCTTTGGTTGACTATGCAGGGGTCTGTTAGGTTGGTGACCAAAACTTGCCACGCCTAACCTTCGGCAAACTGTAGCTGCCAAAGAAAGTGTAGCGACTGAAATCGAGGCCACACTTGTGGCAAGGTTTGGCACGGAAATGAGTCTATAATATGTGGGGTAGGGTGCTAAAAAAGTTTGGCGTGCTATAGGTGTGGCAGTGAACCAAACAACTACCGAAGAAACTGTAGCACGACGAACCTTTGGGGTGACAGGTTTTGGTCACCAACCAAAAAGACCCAGTTGTCAAGGCACTTTGGTGTGATTGCTATGACACAAAAGAAACTCCGATTTGCACTATTAGTATTATTTGCTCATAGCTGAAAGCCTGAAACTATGAGGGAGTTCACACGGAAATTAGGACATCATGTTGTCATGTCTGAAGATGTCAGGTTTCAAGTTCCCAACATATTATACAGTCATAGAGAACTAGGGGACGGGTTATAGGAGTAAGAGCTAATAACAGTGTATTCATAATTCCAAAAAAAATCTACAATATTTTAGAAATTAAGGATGTATAGGTTTTAAAAAATAGTAAATCAGGCGATAATTTTTAGGTACACTTGAAATTTATTCTCAGTGATATTTTTAGGCTTTACAATTTAATTTCTATTATTTTAGTTTCTGGAGTGATTATATGAATAGGATAGGATAACTCGACTCCGGCGGATATATATGTAAAGAACAATTACAATCGCGGTCCATGAACAATCTGCGTAGTTTCTCAACATTAAGAAAAGACAGATATTAAGTAAGCTGAAAAGACGTGTGACCAAGAAAGCCATGAAAGGTAACAAACGAGCACATTTATTTATTTATTTATTTTTATGCTTGTATGAGAGTAACAAGAGAGCACAACAACTACACCTTGATCCTGTGACAACAAAACTCACATGTGAAAACTATAAGCAAAGGGTCCATCAAGTGGCGGCCAACTTGTAGGACCCTCAAAAAAACAAAGCAAGTGGCATCCCTACAGTACTTCCAAATCAAGGCTTGCAAAGTCCCCCTCAGAGCTGAAAAAAAGATGGCGCCATTTTCTCCACAATTGAAGCTTTTCTAGGAGCAGTGTGATCAAGGTTGAGAGGACGGCAAAGGTAGGTATTTATGTTTGAGAAACACAATCCTCTCATGGAAAAACAAGGTGAAAGGGCAACATAGTGGCAAAGGGGAGAAAGAAAATTAGGTTTGTAAAAGTCAAACTCCCCGGCCTATATAGCAAAGCCCTAGAAAAAGGCTGGTCTCTTCTTTTTGGTTTTTTTTTTTACAATCTGCTCCCTCCCAAAAACATGGAGTGACAAGATCAAACCATGTAAAAAGATTGGAGGGAGAGAAAATAGGTTGGTAGGTAAACTAGGTAATAATAATCTCTGCACCCATGCAGCAAAAACTAGTGGAAATGGCTATCTTTGGGGGCTCTGTTGGGGACTGCAAGCAACTCTCTTCGGAAGCAAGGCAAGGAAGAACCTGATAACCTAACCATTAGCCTCAAATCCTTAAGGCTGAGGGGAAAAAGTTGGCCTAGATTAAGCTTGGTCAGAAGCTAAACCCATCAGAAGGATGATTTGAACGCTTGATTTAGCTTCTTGACAATATCCTTGACAGACAAGCAGAAGTCGTCACCAGCCTGCGGGGAAAATTGGCAGATGAGTTAGCATCACATGATGAATGATCAATAAGTGTGTACAGAAGAAGAAAGTTTCATGCATGGCAGTCAGACAGATAGTGGTTGATCGAGCTGACTCACCATGGCCATGATGGTGATGTCGAGGGAGGAGGTGGTGAAGGGGAGCACATTGGTGTTCATGATGGAGAGGCCGAGGCGCTCGATCTCGGAGAGGGCAGCGATGAGCACCCCCTTGCGGTTCTCGCAGTGGATCCTGACGAGCACCGTGCGGTCAGACACCCGGGCCTCGATCTCCGGTAGGGTGCCGGAAGCGTCGGTGCCCACGAAGTTCTCGTCGCAGGAGGAGCCCTCGTCGTCGTCGGCGGACAGCTGGGACTTCTTGACCAGCACCGCCGCCTCGACCGGCCTCCGCCGGGCCTCATCCTCCAGCCCCTTCACCTGGTCCTGCAGCTGCTTCACGTACTTGATCGCGTCGCCGAGCACCGATGCCTTGTCCATCTGCGAGCGAGAGCAGTCAAATCAGTTAGTTGACCGGAACTGGCTGGCTGGCTAGTCGCGCGCGCTCGGCGGCGGCATGTCGCCATGGATTTGGTTTGGGCGTGCCTATCTATTCCTACCTTCTTGAGGCCAGGGACGATCTTGGAGAGGGCGATGAAGCGCTCGCTGAGCTTCTCGCGGCGCTTCCGCTCGGCCAAGATGTGGTCCTGGTTCTGCGACGCCGGGCGTGTGGTGGCGGCGGCCGGCGCCTTATTGGCGGCCTCGGCGACCGCGGCCATGTCGTCGTAGGAACGCTTGGCAGGGTGCGGCAGCTGGAACGGCAGCGCGGCGGCGGCGGCGTCCACCACCTCCTGCTTCGGCGCCTTCGCGGCGCCGAAGTACGCGGCGTTAGGCGCGTGGTGCATCGGCTCCGCCTTGGCGAACGCAGCCGCGGCAGCGGCATGGCCGCCGAAGGAGAGGATGGTAGGAGAGGAGGAGTCCGCGGGGGAGCCCTGCTCCGTGATGCACGAGTCCCAGCTGATGTTGACCTTGGCCTCCTTGCGCGGGCGGTGCGGGTGCTCGGCCGCCGCGGGCTGCTGCTGCTGCAGCATCGGCATCGTCGACAGCGCCGCCGCCACCGCGTGGTCCACCTCCCCCTGGCCGAACGCCACCGCGATCTGCTGCTCCGTGTACTGCTCCAGCAGCGCGTCTGACTGCCACTGGTGGAAGAAGCTCGGCTCGTCCATCACCTACACGCCAGCCAAGAAAGCATCAGTATTCAGGGATGAAAAGCTGCTGCATACCATCTGCAGATGAAGCTGCAGGCTAAGTTTCAACCTGTAACGAACACGGACTCACCATGTTGGAGAACCACTGTGTTGCCATCTGCAGATTGCTTGCTTGGGATTGGGACGCCTTGTTTCCAAACCAAAATCCAAAAGGACTGCTAGTGCTATAGGCTACTAGCTGCTTGAAAGCTAAACAAGTCCTGAAGACAGAATCAACAGATAATAAAGAGTTAGAGGGCCAGAGGAGATCACTGCATTGTGCAGTGAAATTGAATAAACTGCACTACTCCATGCATAGATAGCTGGAGTGGCGCAAGATGCAAGGAAAACTGCATCTGATTCTATCGGGGGGGGGGGGGGGGGGGGGGGGGGGGGGGGGGGTGACATCATGGGACGGTGTGAGGGAGGGAGTGCGACCAACACCAACCTGTGGAGATTGGAGGAGAGAGGGGCCTGGCCTGGTCCCTTTCGTTTGCAATTGCACCAATGGAGATGAGGGAATGGGACCTGCCGCATCGCCTTATATAACCTCTCGGGCTGGGTTGGGCTGGGCCACACTATTTTTAATCTTGGCTGGGTTGGGTGTGAATGTGGACTACTCGGCCTCCTCCTGCTCCTCTCTCTTTCCTTGGATAGTATTGGTTGCTTTGAGCTGCGATTCAACTGTGCAAACGGTGGCTAAAGTATTCGCGTCCTCTTGATCTACTTGTATGAACGACGCATAGTTTATTGAGCGCTCTCTCTCTCTCTGTCCCTTGTACTGTACAGCATCCTGGCAGGCAAGTAGGTGATGTTTATTTGATCGCGTTACCTCATGATGATGTCACTGGAGGGATTGCTTAGCCATTGAGTAGCACATGAATTTTCGGGAGATATATATGACCTCTTGTGGTGTTTGTAATGCAAAGTGTATGAGATCATGCAGCTCTCGGGGAGATATTTTCTCGTCAGCATCCTCCTCCAGTCATATCTCGACAGACGACAATCGTTAAAACCGGCCTCTCGATTGTTTTTTCTCTACTATAGTACGCACTACGCAGCACTCATCAGAGCTAAAAGCTGCACAGTCCGGGGATAACTAATCGCACTCCATCGATAGGGCAACAAATTAATGGTTTGTGCAAATTTTTTTGAGGGAATGATTTGTGCAAATTATTAATGCGTAGCCAGTGCAGCCTGTAGCTTGCCAGGAAAGATGCCTTGGTGGATTATGACTTGGGCCCAACTCACATGGGGCCAGCCATTAGCTAAAAGCAAGAGTACTTACGTATGCATAGTAGTGTGAAGCATTATGATGAGTAGTAGTATTAGACAAGAGGGGATTATCAAATGATGATCTAACGATGGATTAATCAAGAGATTTGCTCGAGATTTGTTCAATATTATTTTCAAGATTATTCTCGCAGGGTCGTCTGGGTCTGGGGTGGACTCCCAACCATAGCTAGGTGCGTCGTCGTTGCGCCATTTCGTGGGAAGGAGGGAGAGAGTTGCGAGATTTTAAAGGAGCACTGTTGAAGAAAAGTATGATGTGGCTCCCAACTTTTGGGTAAGAGCGAGTTACATGGACAACTAACTAGAGGGAAAGAAAATAATTACTTATTACCACATGCATGTTGGCCAATATGGCACTACTCTGTGCTTATTACTTGTGTAAGCAAAAAGGCTTAATTATTTATTTCTCGGCTGGTGGGATCCACCTACCTGTACGTCGCTTGTATTGTATGTTTGGTGAATAATGGAATTTCATTTTTTAAGCACTTTGAGGGGATATGTTTTTCACACATCTTTGACTAAATTGTGGAGCAAATGAGGATCTCTAGTTGAAACAATGCATGATATGTCTTTTTCCTTGTGACAAGATTGAAACTATGATTTGGTACACAATTTCAGGTTTGCACCCGATTATTGTGATCGATATCGTCAGCCGGGTCCTTGTGGTGCAGTTGAACTAATTTGAATTAAACTACATCCCGTAAATTGTTATTGGCTTTTAGAGTTTTAGTACGTAGTTAGATGATTGAAACAAACCAATCATCATTCACGAGAATCAATATATGTGATCCTATGGCCTGTATATATTAATTCAATTGTAACTGGGATTGCAGTATATATATATATATATATATATATATATATATATATATATATATATATATATATATATATATATATATATAATAATTTATGCACACATTTATTACATTCTTACATTGCAGATCGAGCGCAAATCAGATTATTGAGGCAAAAAAAATGTCGTTGCCTAAATGCGAGAGAGCCACTTGACAACTGATGGAGCTCTAGCGACTTGCCGCAAATTGATGCTTTTAGCTTATCTGTGACACAGCAGAGCATGCATGCAGCAATATAGTGCCACTTATCCTGATAAGAAACCCCATACCTCTAACTTTAGTTTTCCATGAAGGATACCCATGCTTCCCTGCGTCTCTAGTATCTGAATGCGTGACCTGCAGATCCAACCAACTCGCTTCAATTCACTGGCCCAAGATACAAAACTGAAGAAGGTACAAGAGACCATGCATATAATATTCACATTATTGCATGTGAATCACCTCACGGCCTCACCTAGTCACCTTACCTTTGAGGTTATCCCATCATGGAGTGTTTGGGCTTCATTTGGTACTGCCTTGTTTGTTGCTGCTCCTTTCAAGTTCAAGGGCACATGCGCGCAACGATCGATATGAACTGCGGGCATTATTGGGACTTTGGGATCCAGCGATAACAAACCACCCAGCTGATCGCCAGCTAGCTTCTATGCAAAGCAGCTGGTTGGCTCTTGATCGGCCCCTCCAGACAAAAAATGGTTGGGATTTGCTACGCCTTATTTATCTTTACCTCAACTAAAATCTATCAATAATAAAATGACCCCCTTTCTTCCATTACTATCAGACTAAAAAGTTAATCTTATAAATCATAATTTCTAGGCACTAAATTATTTTAAATAAAAAAGTCATCAACTAAAAAGTTGTGTATCTCTTCGAGTACTACGGCTTTGGTTCATGTTATTTTTCCATGTGAGATACATTGAAAATTTTTAAAAACATGAATTTTAAAATATGAAAACTTAAAATAGAATTTCAGATACTAAATGATTTCAAATGGAAAAATAGTCAGCTAAAAAATTGCGGATACCTACAACTTTGGCTTAGGTCATTTCTGCATCCGAGGTCATTTGAAAAATTTAAAATATTAAAATTCAAATTATGAAAAGTAAAATTAAAATTTTTGGGCCTTAAATGATTTCAAATAGAAAATCCGTAAACTATAAAGTTGTAAATCTCTTTGAGTACTATAACTTTAATATAAAATTTGTCTTCAGCTGACTTGATTTTTTTTTTAAAATATAAATTTTATTGTGTTGCACCTGTTTTTGTAGACGGACCAAATTGTCAATTGTCTCTAGAAATCCATTATATGTCTAGAATTTCTAGCCACCTCTAAAATCAATTTTCGAGGTGGACCTATTTAGAAACCATTTTTAAGCAAGATTTGAAAGAGCCGCCTCTAAAGAAAGAGACACCTCTAAAAATAGTTTTTCTGGCAGTGTACGGGTACTTGGACCCTATATATGCTTGGGACAGCTACTACTTCATCATGATGCACAGTTCCTTTTGTTTTCCTTTTCACCAGATCTCGGTATATATCGATCAGTATGGGCATCCTAGGCAACAGTAGCTCTTGCGTTAATTGGGCACATGGTGAACGTTATGCTTATGCCGTTGCATGCGTTGTTGTGAGGAAGCTTCAGGGATGCTTCAAGTACGAATCCACCAAAAGTGAGGGGGTCAAAAGGGAAAGTTGCATGATTGTTGTCAAAGTCAAAGATGGGCTGGTACAGAATGGGCGAATTTATTTTATACTTCTGTTGGGTTTCATTAATCTGGCTATAGTTTAAGACCAACTAGCACCTCAAATCAAATAATTTGAGGAATCACGTTTAGTTGGGTTGGTGCGTTGAAAATAAATTCTTGTTAGCGTGTAGCTGTGGACGCGAGAATAGATATGGAGAGCAATTATATACCGTTTTATGTATGCTTTCATACAAACATAACATGGACATTAGTACTGGCAACAAGAATATAAGAAATTCGTTTCGGTTGTCTTCTTCTTAGGCTCAGCAAAACGCTCATATATATGTTTCAGTTTCACTACGTTATTAGGTCCAAGAAAATGGGGGTCAACAATATGTGAACATCCCAACTAGTACACGTTTCACAACCATGCCCTCGGTTGTTTTTCCCTAGACTAGAGTTTCTTGTCCTGTACCTCCAGCATCTTGAGTCTAATGATCCCCCTTGCACCAAATTCATCTATCACGCCAAGTCGCCAATGATGAGGTGCCAGCACGGTACGGTCAAAAATCCCTCATCATCTAGAAGGCTGTTGTCTAGCACGCACTGATCTAGCTATAGCCAGTTTGCCGGTAGATCGATCCAGTCCAGCCTATCACAGGTCCCGTTTTTCCTCTCCTGATGACTGAGTGTGAGAGTAGCAGCGATCGAGTAGTGACTGTCCCTTTCTCAGTTTTGCCCCTAGCTAAGCTCCCCACTTTCCCGTGACAGGTCCATTTCCGAGTTGAGTTATACCGGCCGGCTGGCCGGTTATGTGATAGGCTGATAGCGTGCCGAGGCTACTGAACAGAGCGGCTGTGACTGTGAGCTCCTCGACTACTGGCGCCCATCACAATTCACCACCACAGGGCCGGCCGCAGTCCTCTCCCCGGCTCGCCGACACGGCCGAAAGCAGAGGGAACCATCGGTACGACCGTGTCCGTGGCCACAGGTTCTGCGATAATCCTGGAGGCACGCACGCACCAACCCGACGCGCGCGACGACGACGACGACGACTCCACCCTGGCTGGCTGGCAGGCTGGACTGTCCCACTGATCGCGGCCGATTCGCCCGGGCGGGCGGAGAAAAAATCGGGGACCCCGCGTGCGCACGCGTCGGCTACTCGGCTGCCCGTACGGCTGCCTTGACCAGCCGCGCTAGCGTGTGAGCGCGATCAATCAGCCTGTGGGGAGTGGGATAGGGATAGGGGGCTGACGCGCACGTTTTTCTGGCTTTGCGGCTGCGGGGAGAGCCCGGGGCGGGTTCAGACTTCAGACGGCTCTCGCTCTCCCGGATTTGTGGGAGGGGCAGGCCTCTCGGCGTGTCACGTGTGCAGGGAGAGGCAGCCCAGCCCCAGCTCGGGCGCATGTACGCGGGTCGCCATCCGCGGCTCTAGAGTAGCTACAGCGGTACTCTAAAATTTCAGAGCATGAATATAGAATGGTACTGTACTTACTATATACTCAATAGTGGCGTCCCCACTGGCTAAACAAAGGAAAAATGCTATAACTCATAAACCAAAAATCAAAATTAAATTTCGATTGCACCATTAAATTCGTCTCAATAAATCCTTCAAAACTAGATCACACATGGATATATTTAGATAAAGTGACAAGTGGATCCCACAGTGAATATAGTGGATAGAGGATGATATAGATGATGGATGAGTGCAGGAGAATTGAGTATAGAGGAGAGAATCTTGCTGACTAGGACGTATAGAGGATGAATATAGAGGTCCATGAGTGTGTGTAGTCTTAGACCCAGTCGTCGTACTGGGTGCTCGACTCGACTCGACTCGATCAAAAGTGAGCTTTACACGCTGAAACTTTACAGGGTGATTGCACCAGATTTTGTGACTGCAAAGTTAGAGTCCATGGCTTTCCCACTACTACTGGAGTCTGTCAGTTTCTAAGCTCACGCTAGTGCAAGGTACTAAATAGCGTATAGCGGGTTGACAGCGGATTGGCGTCGAGGCAGCGGATTGCGGATAGCGGGCGATATTGCGGGCGATAAGTTCCAATAGCGGCACCCAATAGTCCCATATAATTTTAAGTACATATATCATGAATAATGAGTATAAATAATTTTAAGTGCATATATCATGAATAATTTTAAGTTTCACAGCCGATGATGCATGAGTATTTGAATTTTGGGGTGTGAATCATAGTGGGCTAGACTAATTAGGAATATTTGCTTCCATGCTATTGCGGCCTGCTACGCGCAATTGCGGCCACAATATCGGCCCGCTATTTATAATTGCGGCCGCAAAGTTCCATGATGCAAAGTTCAGGACGCTACCTCATAGCGGTAGCGGCAATGGACCGCTACCGCTATTGCGGGTGCAATTGCGGCCGCTACCAGCGCTATTTATTAGCTTGCGCTAGTGGGTCTTGAAATCTGCTGGTTGGTTGTTCCATTCCAGAAGGTCTTGTCGTGGGAGAGGCGTTAGCGTTAGAGTTTGCACTTTGCAACATGCATAGGCCGTGCCGACATGAAATTCACATAGATTTGCCTCGGCGTAGGAAAGCAACGTCTTTGAGATATGATATGCCAACGCAAGCCTATCGTATCATGGAATTGTTGCTACTCTATGTAGTATTACATTTATGATAACATATATAATCTTAATTGTCCTCTTCTGGCTAGACTTGCTCTATCTAAAATTCTGACATTAACGTCAATCCCTCATACGCAAGTGCATGTACAGATCTTGATGCCGATTGAGACACCACTGCTACAAGCTGAGGCTATATATACCGTGTTTCTTGCACTACTGCACAAAAAAATTTTGCTAGGCGTTTTGAAATTAGCCTCAGAGGCGGTTGGACCGACTGCCCGCCTCGGTTATTCGTGGCAGGGCAGCCGACCCAGCAACCGCCTCGGTTAATACTTAACCGAGGCAGGTATTGTAAGAGAACCGCCTCGGTTAATGCCTATTAACTGATGTGGTTGTCTTAACGTAAACGCCTCGGTTAATGCATTATGCCTATTAATCGAGGCGGTTGTTTTAAGGTGACCGCCTCGGTTAATGTATTAACCGAGACGTTTACGTTAACCGAGATGGTTCTTTTACATTGCTCGCCTCGGAAAATCTACACCAGGCCTAGCAAAAGCCCGTATCCAACTGCATCTATCGGGCTTATATATATAGGTGTTAGGGTTTCTCTTCTCCCACTCTCTCACTTATCCCTCCCTACCTCAGTCGTCATCTCTCCCTCCCTCGCTCAGCCATCATCTTTCTCTCCCTCCCTCTCTTCTCATGGCGCGGAGGACTAGCCGCGCGGCGACGCGGCCTCTCGCGGGTGCGGTGGCCTGGCGGCGTGGCCTCGCGCGGGCACGGCGGCCCCGCGGCGCGGCCTCGCGGGCGTCGCTGGCGTCACAGACGAGGCGCGGGCGGTGCGGGCGAGGAGCACCGACGCAGGCGTCTCGGGCGGCGCGGAGCAGCGGCGTGGAGCAGGTACGCGGAGCAGTAGGTGGCGGATCCGCGCGGGCGGGTGGCGGATCCGGCGAGCTCCACCACCTCGAGCTCCAGATCCGGCGGCGGCTCGGTGCGGGGACACCGGATCTGCGCGGGGATGCGGCGGCGGCATTGGGGATGCGCGGAGCAGGCAAGCTCGCCAGTGGGCTCTGAAACGGGCTCGCCGGTGGGCTTTGGGCTTTTTTGTTTTTTTAATTCTTTAACCATGGCAGGCATTTGCAAGGCGCTCGCCTTGGTTAATCAATTAACCGCTCGGTTAAGGCCATGATTAACTGTGACCTTTTGACTGAGGTGGTTGCAAAAACCGTCTTGGTTAAGTATTTTTGCCTGTCACGGTTAAAATTTCTGTAGCAGTGTTGTTTGTTGTTTCGTTGCTTAACCCGAGTTTTATTATTTGGCTGCAAGGGATTGTCGTTTTTTGCTCATTCTATCTGAAAGAAGCCAGAAATTTTGTATTGTATTCTGTTTGATTCGAGAAGCATTGATAAATTGGTTTTTTCGAAGAATTGAAGCTTCACATCTTCGTTGCATCATTGGAGTACTTAAGTGGGGCTGTCACTGAAGTTCATTGACTTCTGTGAAAGTGAAAGACGATGCAGACGTTTGTGTTGTCAGTTATCGCACTATGCATGGCGACGATGACTTATTGGTTGGTTTCGTTCTAATGCCAAGTTGCTATTTTGTTACAGAGAAAAATTAGTGTCACCGAATCAAACCAGCAATAATACAGCTCCGGTATCAAATCTTATTTTCTCCACTTATGTGCCTGCAGGCAGAAACTACTACATACCTGCCCAAGTACCAGCAACCCAGCAAGCACCTAATTTTGTAGGACGTTCCAAGAAAACTGATTAGGGCGTCCGTAATAATCACACCAATCCCAATAAAATCAACTGAAGATACACATAAGACAAATTTGATGAAACAGTATATGTAATAAAATTAAATTCGGTATCTGCATGCCATTATACTCCCCAATGTCAAAATGGAAAAAAAACCATTATACTCTAGCGCATTATTTCTATATTTTGTAAAATAGGTCAAGCCTGGCACAATCTACTCTCTCACATTCATATATGGGCCTCATGCTAGCCAGCTACTTATTGTTTTTTTTTTGCAAAACATACTTATTTGAGTTGTATACCCTTCATTACCATTACTATAATTAAAGTGCTATATATATATATATATATATATATATATATATATATATATATATATATATATATATCTCTCTCTGAAACCAAAAGTCTTCATATTTTATTGGCATTTATAACTTGGTAAACATATATACGAGTAGTACTAGTTTGAGCACCCGCAAAGAATCGACCCCCATCTTTTTTTATATTACACAATATAACGTACGCATCCACAACACGCATGCACACTCACTCCTATAAATACACGTTCGCAAATCCTACCCCTATTAGCATCTCTGAATAACTGAGCCGGCAGTACAGGTAGAATGGCCATCTCAATTATATTTGCAGTAATGCTCTGTCCAATATGTTTGTACGGACGGATGGGCCCGTTGGTGGGCTGTGGTGCCCACGAGGCTTTCTTATCCGCTCCTACGCAGAAGAAAAGCAAAGAAAAGAAACCATAGAGCCCACGATACCAGCGGCCACGAAGGGGTACCCGTCGGCCTTGTAGTAGGCGGAGTCCATCTGGTCGATGGTGACAACGGCGCGGCTTCCTCTAGTGAACTCCACACGCCGGCGAGCCTCCATTTCGCAAGCATCGAGGACATGTTGCGATGTGCTGAAAACGCGTGGTGTTTCAGATGTTTCAGAGGTATGTTGCGATTGTTTTAGATGAATGTTGCAAAAGTAGATCTGAATGCTGTCTATGTTGCAATGGTTGTACACGTATGTGCCAATGTTTCATCTATGTTTTCGGACCTATTGTTGCAAGTGTGTTTATATGGATATTACATACGTTTCATACATATGATGCAAGTATTTTATCTAGATATTGAGTATGTTTGCAATAATTATCAAGTTGCTTTTGTGTATTTTTGCAAGTGTTTCAGAAGCATATTTCAAGTGTTTCATTTGTCTTCACGTATGTTGCGAGTGTTACATCTGGATGTTTCAAAAATAGATCGGGTGTTGCCCATGTTGCAATACGCGTGAGAAGCGTAGGAGACGCTAACGGTCCCCGCGCGCGGTTTGATGGGCCCGAGGTGTTCAGGCGGCGCGAGCCCCGTATGGGTACGTGAAACCCAGGCGCAGGCGTAGAGGTGTGCTGGTTTTTTCTTTTTGTGTGAGCGCGGACGTGGATCGCTGGTCCGAGCACGGGCGTCTGGACTCGGGCCTCAGACTACCCGCAGTGGGTACTCTAAAGCGATACTCTAAAGCTTTAGAGTATGAATATAGAGTAAAAACTGCTGCACGGGGTACTCTAAAACGCTACTCTATCATTTCTCTCACTCTATATTTAGAGTGGTACAATGCTTACTCTATAGTGGGCAGTGACGGACCTCACTAGCTAAACAAAGGAAAAAATGCTATAACTCACAAACCAAAAATCCAAATTAAATTTCGATTGCACCATTAAATTCGTCTCAATAAATCCTTCAAAACTAGATCACACATGGATATATTTAGATAAAGTGACAAGTGGGTCCCACAGTGGATAGAGTGGATAGAGGATGATATAGAGGATGGATGGATGCGAAAAAATTAAGTATAGAGGAGAGGACGTATAAAGGATGAATATAGAGGTCCATGAGTACGGATAGCCTCAGCCGGACGTGCGGGCGCGAGTAATCCCGCTATATTTGAGAGCCCGTACGCACACGGTACACCATGCCAACCAAGCAACCAACAGGAGAAGACACAACACAAGCAACTAAGCAGGCAACGTCACATGACGACGAATGAATCCCAGTACGAAACAAGGGCAGCAGCCAATAGAATTTTAAGCCTTCAGCTACAGTCCAAGGAAACCCGGTCCGTCCGACGTGTCCTCCGATCCGAAAGAAAAATAGCGCTGCCGAGGATGCAGTCTGGCAAGTGGCAACGTATCTCCTCCGAACACCTACCAGCAGTCCATCATCCACATCCATGTCTTGGTTGGCCTTTGCAGTTGCAGCCTTGCACTGCACCGCACTGCCAAGTGCCAACCGCCGCCTTTTGGCGCTGTGCCGGCCGGAGAGATAGCGAGCCTGCGACTACGATTCGAGATGCCGTCCTGCCTTAAAAATGGCTGGGGGATCGATGTGCTCACATGGCCAAAGATCTCTGGGAGAATTTTGGGTTGGATGCACATGCAATGCACATGTGCGGGTTTGGAGTTGTCAGCACTCGTTGCCCGCCCGTGGAGAGAAATGGAATCGGAAGCAAGCAAAACAGCCAGTAAAATTTAACGGGATTGTTTCTCACGAAACACACTCTGATGAAGTTACTGTTGGATTTAATTGGGCCGGACCAATTTTTATTTAGCTTAGCAATTAAAACAAAAGAAATTTCAAGACCATGGTTAATGCTATAAGCCTATAAGAAACAGATAAGAGGCGTGACGCGGCTGCACAGTGTAAGGATTCAACAAAAGTTGGGATCAATCATTTGGTTCTAGCTAGGGCAGAGAGAAAGTAGATCAAAAATGGAAAAGCAAGATTTATTCCTAATTAAAATTTAAAAGGAATATATTACTCTAATTTAAAATCTAGAAGGGATCGGATCCAAGTTTTTTTTTCTTTTGATAAAGGAAGAAGGGAACCAACGTACCTAGTGTCTGCCATCACTAGGATATGGTTACGGGTAGGCACTCCCACTTTATAATCCTTCCCACATTGTCTTTTTTTCCTGTTTAATTTGTTTTAGTTGCAACATACTATGGGGACGTCTTCGTATTGTTAATATAGGGGATTCAGATACACAGTGGCGGATCCAGGACAAAATCCTAGGGGGCTGAACTTTATGGCTGACTCGACCTTCGTCTTCAACCTCTGTCTAGTGTCCAACGTCTTCTTCCTAAGTTCCAATGGCAGAACTTTCATGGGGCTCAGGGGGGGCTGGTTTCTTCTTCTTCATCTCTTTCTCTCCATTTTTCTTTTTTCCTCCGCCACTTCTTCTCCCTCACCCTCCCCATTTTCCATTGATGCATCAGCTGTAGGGGGGCTGGAGCCCCCCAGCCCCCCTGTAGATCCGCCCCTGTAGATACAGTATATCAAAAATGATTGAACCAAATCCTGATGTCACCAACAAATTTGTGGCTTTCTTATCTAAAGAAATCTTATAGATGATATAAGAACGACGTCAATTTGGTTTAGATATAGATTCTTCAAGTAAAATAGATGTGGCCAAGCCAAGCCAAGACATTCCTTCGTACAGACTAACTAATTGCATACAGCTGTAGTCCTGATAAAAGGCGGGCATTATATATTTACATTTTGTATGTGTGGTTTGTGCAAAAAAAGAAAAACTTTATATTCTTTTGCAGATTAATAAGTAAATGCAAACGTGCAAGAAGCGGCACATTCTCGCAAAAGGACAAAAGACAACAAAGTCAATGTCTCCATCCGTGCGTATAGAACGAGATATTGTCGCTAAGCGCAAACTACAAGTTGTAATTGAAATTCTAATCAAATCTTTGAGATCTAAATATCCAAATAATGGATGCTCAAGCTCAGAAAAATTACGAGTTGTTCGTGCGTATACGCGTATATATGTGTGCAGCCGTGCAGGGGCACTCTGCCTCGACGTGACAGAGCTGAGAGCTGTACCCTTCACTTCGATCGTTTATCATGGTGGCGTGAAAAATTCTGGTTGTCACGTCGGATGCAAGCGATATTGGAAGAGATGTTTCGATACTAATAAAAAAAACTAATTACACAACTCGTCTGAAAACCGCGAGACGAATCTATCAAGCCTAATTAAGCCATCATTAGCATATGTTACTGTAGCATGGCATTATCAAATCATGGATTAATCGGGCTCAAAAAATTTGTCTCACAAATTTATCGCAATCTATATAATTAGTTTTTTTTTGTCTACATTTAATACTCCATACATATGTCCAAACATCCGGTGCGATGGGTTGAAATTTTTTTGGAGGAACTAAACACCCCCTATATATATACTTTCTCCGTCCACAAAAGAATGCAATTATGAGATCCGTGCCGGTCAAGCTAGCTCAAGCTTGACCAAGTTTATAGTAAATAGTATTAACATTTATGTCTTTAAATAGATTTATTATAAAAATATATTCTATAACTAATCTAATCATACTTATTTTGTACCGTGAATGTTAGTAGTTTTTTATGTAAATTTAGTCAAAGTTCACATGATTTGACTTCTCAAAAAGCCAGAATTGTATTCTTTTGTGGACGGATATACTACATAATAATTAGTTAAGTAATGCAATTAGGTATTAGAGTAGTTCAGACAGCCAAGAAAATGGGAGTTTGCAGCGCTAATCCTGCTGAGTTGTTAAATGGCAAGATCATGCGGATCTTTTACTTTAATCCGTGTTCCAGTTGAGCACACGATCCTTAGCTTAGCTACTCTGGAGGAAGTGAACGAACTGATAAACATTTTGCCACATCAGCAAAGCTGGTGGCAGGTACTGTACTACTGTATATATGCAGAGGTTTAACGAGTGGATGTACTTGATGCTTGATGGTTTACCTTTGAGTGAGCAGACCAACAATTTTTCCTATCTTAAAGGCTAGAAGAACCTAGAGTAGAACTGTAAGTGCGCCGACATGAATGTATCCTCCTCACATGCGAACGCGTTTAAAGGTGGCATCGAGGGCATTCCAGTAATACTACTTTCCTTGATGCCAACACGTACAGGTGAAGTCCATCGTCAACCGTCTGATCAGCACGAGGAGAAATGATTGACCGTTCAATCTGCGACAAAATCACCTCTCAGTCTCATTGAACAAATGCGATCAGTTTTCTCGTGTGTGGCTATGGCTTATTGCATTGTGAACAAATGTGCCGATCTGTCTGAAGCATCAGAAATATTTGAAACAATACAATTGCAACATCCATATATAGCCACTGCATCATATGTAACATCCGCATGAAACATTTTCAATTTGCAATATGAAAACACTTGCTGCAACAACATGTGCAACATTCTAATCTACTTTTGCAACATCCGTATAAAGCACTTGCAACATAACTCTGAAGCAATTGAAACATACGATTGCAACATGCGCTTTTAGCGCAGCGCAATATCTACTTGCTGCTCGGGAGAATAGAGGCTCGTCAGCGTGTGAGGCATCGGCCCGACGGCTTGGAGGCGGCGGCCCAAGAGCGGTGGTTGCACGACGTGGAATGGAGACATCAGCCACACAATGTGGAAGGGAGGCAGTGGCCGCATGACTGGGAGAGGGCAGCAGCACGCCGCGCCTGGCAGGGCCGGCAGCCGAGCGCCGAGCGCGTCGTGCCTGGCAGGCCTAGCGGCTGAGCGCTGTGCCTCGGAAGCGGTTCGCTGGCCTAGCGTCATCGCGCACAAGCGATTGCCATCGAGGCTCGCCTGCCTCCGCGCCGCCGAGAGCTCGCCTCTGGGCGGAGCGCATGCCGCGGTCCTCTCCTGTCTCCATGCCATCGCCCACGTGGCTCGCTGGCCACGTGTCGTTGTGCACGAGCGACTGCCACCGGGGCTCACATGCCTCCGCGTCGACGCGAGCTCGCCTCTATGCAGATCGCATGCCGCTAGGGCTTTCTTGCCTCTGCACTGCCACGTTGCGGCTCACCGGCACGCCGCAGACCATCGGTGCTCGTTGCTATGTGTTGGATGCGCACAAAGGCGCAGCTTAGGGAGAGAGAAGGGAGGCAAGGAAGCGAACGGATTGAATAAGAATGAGTGGATGAGCAGAGCGCTGCACTCGGAGGCAGCAGGCGAGCGGATAAGAGTGATAGGAACAAGTGGATAGAAATGAGTGAATAAGCAATTTTAAGAAACAACGGAACAGGAGGTTATTGGGCTAGTGACACAACACACCAACAAAACGTCCGGACGGACGATCAGACGCCCGCTTCCCACCATTATGCACTACTGGAATGCCCCTCTTTGCCGAGAAGCAGTCGGCAAAGGCACTAAAACAGGTGGCAAAGGCTTTGCCGACTGCATTCCATGTGGCAGTCGGCAAAGAAGAGGTCGCAAAGAATTCATCGGCAAAGAAAACTTTGCCGTCTGCCACGTGGAAAGCAGTCGGTAAAGGCTTTGCCACCTGTCAACACGACAGTGGGCAAAGGAGACGTACGCCGTCGTGAGATGATGGTGCGCGTTCCGTTTGCCGACTGCCACGCGGCAGTCGGCATAGGCTTTTTTTTAGAACAGAATTTCTTTGCCGACTGCCTTTATTGGCAGGTGGCAAAGGTTTTTTTATTTTTTTCAGGACAGAAATTCTTTGCCGACTGTCTTGATTGGCAGGTGGCAAATGATTTTTTATTTTTTTCAGAACAGAAATTCTTTGCCGACTGCCTTTATTGGCTGGTGGCAAAGGATTCTTTGTCGACTGCCTTGACTGGCAGGTGGCAAAGCTACCATGGTTCCTGAGATTCCAGCTTTGCCACCTGCTTTCCACGTGGCAGGTGGCAAAGCTAGAATAAGTAAATTTTTGATCTGTTTTTTCTGTGTTGCATCACAGCAACAAATTCACATATATCACACAGATCCACATATATATCACACAAATCCACATATATAGCATATATAAATCATAACAAAGGGGTCCAACAAGTCCATCATCCAACAAATCGTACTAATCGAGCATCCAACATCAAACATCCAACATGGTGTGTAAAACCAACATCAAACATCCTGCAAAGTAGAAGAACCACATAGCCAGTCACGCGTCCTGCGACCCATCGCCACCGTAGTGTGAAGAGCTCCCAGCTGGCCACGAAGGCCACGCGGACGGTCCAACCTACGACGCGCTGCTGTACACCCACCCGGATCCGATCTGCTGGGCAGGCGGAGGGTCGCTAGCCCACCCGGAGCCCCCCCTCCTGCGTAGGCCTAGGAGGAACGCCACCTGGCCACGAGAGCTGTGGCTGAGGGGCAACCGGCCCCACATGGCCTGGAGAAAGGCCATGTGGAGTCAGGTTCGAACCTACCGACAGTGGCTGCATAGAGGAGAAATGATCTCATTAGTACCTGCGGGATGGTCGCACAAGCGAAAACAATACAAAGACTGCTAGAAACTCACCGGAGTCCCTAAAGGGCTAGGAACAGGGGGTGGACTGAGAACAGGTGGTGGAGCGAAGATCACGGAAGGCAACGAAGGACATCTGAAACCAGGGATCTCCAGGCCCTGAAAGAAGCTAGCAAACTCCTTCATCTGACGCGCCGAGTGCTCATGGATAGCCTCCAACTGCCGGCGATGGGCCTCCTCTTAGGCCGCCTATTGGGCCCGCAACTCGGCCAGCTGGGACTGCAATATTACACCCACGATGTTGAAACAATGCATAAGGAAAGCTACATATGTAAAACCAATGAACGAACCTCACGAAGAGTGGGAACAATGGCCGGGTTGATTACGCTGTGGGCAAGAAAGTACCGGCCATGCTGCTTCCCTCCTCCCATCCTCATCAGGATGTCCGTGTCAAGGGGCTCAGTGGCTGGATCGTAGGCCTCACCATGGCGCTTGCAAACTGCCTCGGTGTACTAGACCACCTTCTCGTAGGCGTTCGGGTTGGTGAACGCGTCAGCCTCTTTCACCGGGTCGTAGACGTTGTTCGAATCTGTCGCTTTGCCCTGGTGAGACAGGACGTAGCCCGTGAACTCGTTGATCACCTGGCCACCATGCGACTAGGTCTGCGAGGAAAACACAAGAACGATTACACGTAATGAGAATGAATAAATAAATGAATGAATAAATAAATCGGTGTGAAGGGTACCCATGTGTCCATGTACGCTCCGAGGGGGCGGCTCTCTTGGTGGTGTGCTGGCCCTGTCCTCCCCTTGGTATGTCCGGACTTCTCCCTGTGCCTCGCGTACGCCTCCGACGTTGTCCACGAGTCCACAATCGCCTCCCGACAGTCCATGTGCATTTTGCACCAATCAGCAGGATACTACAGAAAAAACGTGCATTTGAGTGATCACTCCTGAATTAGAATGGAATCAAAATTAATGTTTCCTACTTGCTCCAGGAAATTATTGGTCCCCCTAACCCATTCATCGCTCTTCCTCTTAGTTGTCCAGCCAGTGTACATCCACTCATGGTCATCCATCCTCTGTTATGCGCTAATGTAAGCGAGTAATAAAACCAGCATTTGCATCTACAAGGCGTTCCTACCATCTAATAGGTGAAGGATATGTTCTAATCCCACCCGAAAATATATAGATGAGGTTAGCTTCTATGCTCCACTCCCGTCCGAGATGGAATTTCGGCAGCACCTCCCCACTGTTCTCCCGTTACACGTCCCGGCGGAGAGAGTGTGTATCCGGAGAACAACGGAAAGGTGCGGCCGAAACTCCGACTTGAACGGGAGCGGAACATGGAAGCTAACCCATCTATGCATCCGCGGGCTATCCAAAAAACGTGGACAATCCGAAAGAGATACTGTCGCAGATATGCACTGATCAGCATACCAACGACCGCGTATCCCTTTCGGACGGGAGACGCCTAACTTGGCTACGCAATCTACAACTACTATATGGATGAGAGGTGAATTATACCTAGGGTAGTGGCACAAAGGCGAGTAGCAGGGCGATGGAGAGTTGACGTGGTGCAGGAAGACCCACAGCGCCCACGAAGATGATCGGAGTCACCGAGTACCTCCCACAGGTGATCCTACAAAAAGGACAAAAAAGGTTAGTATCCACTCAAAATTTCGGCAGCACCTCCCCTACACGGGGAGGTTCTGAAACCTGCAAAAAACAACGACGCGAAGGCCGATAACCACCGCGGCACGAAGGCCGATTACCACAGCGGCATGAAGGCCGACATCACAACGGCACGAAGGCCGACAAGTAGTGAAGGGGTTAATATACCTTGCTCTTGTAGCCGGTTCGACGACGGTGGAGGTGTCGGCGGGACGTACACGCCAAGAAGACGGTCGAGGCACCTCCTCACCTTCTCCCCTTCTCTCTTCCTCCTTACTCTTCCTTCTCCCTCTTCTCCTTCTTCTTCCTTCTTCCTTCTCCTTCTCCTTCTTCCTTCTTCCTTCTCCCTTCTCTCTTCTCCCTTCTTCTTCTTCCTTCTCCCTCCTTCTCCCTTCTCCTCCTTTCCTTGTCCTGCTCCCACGCCTCTCTGCCTTGGGGCTGTGGGGGCCGGGGTGCAGGGGTTGCCGAGGAGCCGAGGCGGCCGTGGGGCTGCAAGGCACCGGGGAGCCGGGCCTGCGGGGCGCCGCGGAGCCGGGCCTGCTGGACCAACTGGGTCTGGGACGTCGGGGCGCGGCCGGCGCGCGGGGCGCAGCAGTGCGCGGCGCCGGGGAGAGGAGCGGCGGCGCTGCGGGCAGGGGAGGGGGCGGCTGGAGTGGAGAGAAGTAGGTGACGGAGGAAACGAAAGGAAATGGGCTGGCCCAATTTTTTTAGGTTAAAGTCCTTTGCCGACTGCTCCCCGGTACAGGCAGTTGGCAAAGGCGCTGAACAATATTTTAATATAATCTCTTTGCCGACTGCCCTAGACCAAGGCAGTCGGCAAAGAATTTTTGTGTTTTCCCCCTTTTTTGCAGCCGCAACTTGCTCTTAATTTTTTGAAATTTTTAACATAGGTTCCACATGTGATAACATTAAACCTCAAAAAGTTTTGTGATTTTTGACTTTTTTTGCTATATTTTATTAATTAATTTCTTTAAATTAAATTTTCCGCTACATAATCCAACTTTGGACTGTAGGTGCATGAAATAGTAAAACTTAGCCATTCGAAAGATGATATTCATGTTGAAGAATGTATTTTGAGGCCATATCCAAAAACTCACCCAAAATTTTGAAGTCCTTGTCCACGGAACATGACCATCCAAGTGTGGTAGAAGTGATTTTTAATTATATAAAATTCAAACGAAATTTAAAAATTAAGAATCTTGTTGAGGTGTCATGTTATCACATGAGGAGCCTATGATAAAAAATTTGAAAAAATTTGGAGCAAGTGGTGACGTCAGATGTACAAAACTCACACATTTCCACATGTGATCACATGTGATCATATTGGAAATGTCTGGGTTTTGTTCATCTGATATTGCAACTTGCTCCAAACTTTCTCAAATTTTTTTATAGGCTCCACATGTGATAACATGACACCTCAACAAGTTTCGTAATTTTCCGAGTTCATTTGAATTTTATATAATTAAAAATCACCTCTACCACACCTGGATGGTCATGTTCCGTGGACAAGGACTTCAAAATTTTGGGTGAGTTTCTGGACACGGTCTCAAAATAGACTCTCCAACATGAATATTATTTTTCGAATGGCTAAGTTTCATTATTTCATGCACCTGCAGTTCAAAGTTGGATTATGCGGTCGAAAATACAATTAAAAGAAATTAATTAACGAAATATAGTAAAAAGGGTCACAAAATCACAAAACTTTTTAAGGTTCACTCTTATTGCATGTGGAGGCTATGAAAAAACTTTGACCAAGTTTGGAGCAAGTGACGACGTCGAATATCCAAAACCTAAATTTAAATTTCAAAAATAAAAAAAAGTCTTTGCCGATTGTCTCACGACAAGGCAGGTGGCAAAGGGGACGGCGATGGGCGCCGTCTGGCTCGCGCCACCTTTGCCACCTGCTTTTCTTTGCCACCTGCTAGGCAGTCGGCAAAGAACGTCTTTGCCGACTGCTGGGAATGGCCGACAGCTGAGGAAGTAATGGCAGTCGGCAAAGAGCATGTTTGTCGACTGCCCTGTCTTTGGCAGGTAGCAAAGGGTACTAGCAGTCGGCAAAGCCGAGTTTTCCTGTAGTGATGGCTTGTAAAGAGTTTCGGCCTCTTCTTCTATAGTTAATTGCAAGAACTCCCTATCTTTTTCTATGGTTCTTTAGAAAGATAAGGCCAAGGATTTAAATCCAAATTCTGGCATTTGAGTAGGTGTCAATTAGTATCAGACATTGATATTTCTAGACGTTCGGGAATATGCTTCGGCAACTTTTAGGCTGAGGATTTAGGCCTTGTTTAGTTTATTCCCCAAAATTTTACACCATATCATATCGGATGTTTGGACACATGTATGGAGTATTAAATGTAGACTAAAAAATAACTAATTGCACAGATTGCGTGTATTTTGCGAGATGAATTTTTTTAGCCTAATTAATCCATGATTAGACAATGACATGCTACAATAAACATATGCTAATGATGGATTAATTAGTCTTAATAAATTCATCTCATAGTTTACGGGCGAGTTCTATAATTAGTTTTTTTATTAGTATCTGAACACTCGACCTCCCATGAAACATCCGACGTGACACCCCAAAACTTTACACCCCTTAAACTAAACAAGGCCTGAGATCCGCATCCTCAAAGCAGAGACCGGTCCTGCTTCATCCAAAGCGTTTAGGGGCATCTCCACTCTCCAAGCTAGATTCCCACAAATCTTCCCAAGCCTTTCTTCTAAGTTAACTAAGTAGCGTGCTCGTGCGTTGTTACGGGACAAATAAACTTTTGTATTAAAAACACATGGATCGCACGATAAGATAACAATACTGTGAAATTAAATATCCATGTTAAAGTGACATTAATCCAAAAGGCAAAATTCATGAAATTAACATAGTCACGAAGAGCGCGGCGTCGCGGGCTCACCGACTCTACTGTATAGACATTTTCGCATTTTTGTTGACTCAGATAATTAATAAATAGGTAATGCCCCGCCACATTTTTATTGACTAAGCACTGTGTTTTTTTAATAAAACATGTGATGGAGAGACATTGTTGGTTTTTTAACTTTTTTTATATCATCATTAATCCAATTGAAGAGAGAGAACCACAGTCGAAAAACCAGTACAGTAATGGAGCCATTCAGCAACTGCCCCCAATTCAAGTTTGAATCACAAACCATATGCAATCTTCGTTGATGCTACGGTGACTTTTCAATTGTGTTCAAATTAAAACCAGGACTCCCTAATGTCGAGACACATACTTGTAGAGGCCAAATTAAGTGAAACTTTATGGAAGCGTATGTCTCCAATAATGTATAAACACAAGATCTCTGTACATGTAATGAAACATCTGTTTCTACACGCGCGTGTCAAACGCTCCAATCATATACCTACATCTACTTCCTGACCTCCCTATTTATTTGACTAACACTACAGAAAGTAAATACAGAATAAGACCTTACAAAAAATAAATAAATTGTTCATGCACAACTCTCAGAAAAAGAATATGCACGCTATCTTTTTGGACAAGGATGATCCGAAAAGAAGAAATAGGCTAGCCAAGGAATTCAAGCACTCCTACAAAATTTTCTGGCAGAATACGTAGTCCTCTTATCCGTGATCTTTGGGGTTTATACAGACTGAGTCAACATACAGTCCTTGTTTTGTATGCATACAATCAATCTGCATCATAGAGAACCAGCAAGCAAGAAAACAAATTATTAGCCATACCTGGAATCTTCTGTGGGGAACCTTGCGCACCATAACCCGTCTTCCCAAGTATCATTAGCTTCTGCTTTTCACTAACGCACATGCCTAGCAATCCTTGGTCCCAACCTATAGATGAAAACAACAAAGTCGGTTGACGGATTTAAGATTGTGTGATATAAATGGCACACGCCGTTTCATCTATTTTTGATGACATATGCTTGTAGCCCTATACAGTTTAGTATGGACACTAGACCACAGATAAATATAGAAAGTTTATTGTTATGGGGAAGGACAATAACTTTTTATCACTTGGCCATTTCCAAGTGTAAATTCAAACGGTCACCTCTGTCATAGCTAGAATAAAAAACTGATCCATCGGTAGACAGTTGGCACATGAAAAAGTACCAAGGAGTGCTTTAATCAAACATGAAAAGGTAAACCATATATGAGACAAGATATTGCATCTACAAAGATCATACTGCCAAGCAATTAGCATAGTTCTTCTGCATAGCTGTATTAATTGGGTGAGTTGAGGTATATCTGTATACGAGAGCAATCCCTTATAGGGCCAAATCACTGAAAAATCATTGTGGAAAATACAGCAAGGCTAAAAAGGTATACAGATCATATACTTACACGATAATGATTCTTAATTTTGTCTCTTTGTGTGCTTGCAGGGTATATGACTCAGGCTTGTACTGAAAAGAAGATGAGCAAGACAAAATCAATGCTTATCCTTTCAAAATGTAACTACAGAAAAATCAATGCATATCCTTTCAAAATGTAACAACAGAAAACTACATCATATTCTCATTTGATAGATCAATGCATATCCTTTCAAAAATTTTGGAGCAGGCACTACTCAAACTCACAAGAGGCAACAAAATATAGCTATTGGATTGCATTCATCTCCAGTTTCAATGTACATTTGGCAGAAAAGAAGCTTGCCGGACACAAAAAATTCTAAATGTGTTTCTTCAACTAATACAATGTTACCATTATATACCATCAAGCAAAATTTAAGTGTAACTGACATCTTTCATGAATCAAGAATAATGGTAAATTGATCGTAGCAACCTAGTGCCTAGTGCTTAAGGGCAACATAAAAACAATGCTACTAAAAGTTCACCAGCATCTGCTTCGTCATAATTTGCAAAATCAAACAGGTATATAGAAATATTACACAGTTTTGCGTCAGTACATGACCACAGCCAGTTAGCTTCCATCGATATTTCATAGGCAAATAAAATCTCTGCATAATGCACTGGAGGAGCATTCACGACTTACTAATGTCATAGAAAGAAAAGCACACCCTCTACTGCGCCGTACTACCATCAGAATCAGTCGCATCGACGTCGCAAGTCTTGATCAGGAACCGGCACAACTCCGCGTTCCCGTTCACGGAGGCTAGCTAGAGAGGCCCGCAGTGCTTGGTTCCCATCATGCCGACGGTTGCAGCCGTTGCACGCCTTGCTCAGCACCTTCACCAGCTATGCAACCCCACCGACACACAGACGGACCAAAACCCCGCGTCAGATTGAAACCATGGAAGTAGAGCTCTTTGAATTTCACAATATATTCTTGAATAGGCTGGAGGGTACATCCATGAAAGAAATACAGAACAAGTCATTCTCATGCATGAACACTTAATATTTTAACTGAAATAATTTTGCACTATGCAACTCAGATGTCACACCCATTTTTAAGACCAAATAAAATGTATAATCTTATGTGCGTCCAGAGATCAATCACACATAAGCTGACAAATTATAAGGGAGTATCATCACAAATGTTATTACATCACGATTATTATGACATAGTCTTTACACAAATATAGCGGGAAATAAAAAGATAAATCTCTCGTGGTAGCTCCAAGCACAGACACATTGACTGGTTGACTGCAAGTCTAGTAATCTTCAGGGAAGTAGGAGTAGTAGTCACTATTTGCATCATCTGTTACCCATCTGGGATTTTTATCCAAGTAAAAAAATAAACAAGCGTGAGTACATCTGGTACTCAACAAGTGTAACATGGGGTTCATGAGCCTCAAAGGCATGATATTGGTTTAACAGCATGTAGCTTTTAGTTGGCACAATTTTAGCATATTTATATCATCAATGTGTCTCGACTTGCAATAAACATATGATCAATGTAAAATGAATAACAAATAGCAAAAACTTATTCAACATTAGTGAACAACTATTCCATAAGGGTCCAAGGCCACTCGTGACCGTGAGCACGGCTGTTATAACAGTTTTACACTCTGCAGATGTTGTACACTTTCACTGTGAGTCGTGTTGCCCATATGCCCGGGTTAATTACTCCCAAAACACTTCCAAGGTGAGCAGGCAGGGAACACTATAAAGTCTTTCAAAAGTTCGTCTAACAAGTTAGGGCCATTAGATTGACTCGGCAAACAGATGTAGAGCCCCCCTTCCATATGGCACAATGACACGCAACCTATACATATAAGGACAGAGGCCGCACTATACCTGATTCGTCAAGCCATTCTTACGCCAAAAAGGTTACCACTAACAAGCTAGAAAATGACCTTCTATATGACTAAAGCCAGAGCCATATAGCCCTCACAGTTGTATTGTAAGTCCCGGATGTTCGCTTACAGATGAGTCCTTAGGGAGAGCAACTAGAGCACCAAAAGATAGTCCAATGCTCTAGCCCCATTTTTACATGTTACTAAAAAGTCATCTTTTAATGTTTATTGCATATTCCATTAGTCAAATTACATGATCATAGTTCATGTTAAGCACTAGCAAAGCTACTCAATGCAATATAATAGGTGCCCAGGTAAGGGATCAAAACTAAGTCATCCTTATCAAGGGAATACACGCATAATGATTACATTTGCTTGTTGTGAATAGGACAACAAGGACAATCTCATGCTATACTTGTCTTAATCAAACTGGTCCTGATGATCTTGCTCGAAGAAAAACTCTCGGTCACCAACGAATTGCTCACCGTCTATACTCGATCAACAATAGCAACAACATTTATCCAAAAGCAACCATGCAAAACAAACAAGACTATAATTAGAACAGTACACCAACAGTAATAAAATAATATAAAAAGTCTTTAAAACGAATCTACAACTCGCTAGGATCACACAGACGCGAAGATCACGAAAAACGGAGCTAAAACGACGAAGTTATGAATTTACTAAGATTTCCTATAGATAAATAATTACTTTAATACAAACTCAAAATTAAAATGTTACAAACCTACTGTACAGTAACACTATCATGTAGAGCTCGTGAATACGAACCTAACGCAATTTGAACGGGTCAAATCGGAGTTAAAACAGAGATTTTATGACTAAAACAAGATTAGTGGCAAAATTGTAAATATCAGAAAACGTATTTTTGAATTACCAAGATCAAATACGCTTTCAAAAGAATAAAACGGATTCGGGTTTTATGTTTTGGACTGCAGGTTATAATACGCAAAACCGCAGGGACTCTTTAGCAAAAAGTACAGGTGAAGCGGTATCTTCTATTTTCGGCCGTTGGATTCAATTTGGACGGCTCAGATCTAATCCAGCGAGAAGGGAAAAGCCCCGCCGGCCGTCTACAGTCGCTCTACAGTGGTGCCATGGCTGGACTCGGCCCGAGCTCGCCAGAGTTCGTCGAAGCCGGCGTCTCCGGGCACCATTCGACAAACGGAAGGTACAGGGAGGGAGAGCGGGACATGGCGAGCTCACCTAGGGCAAAAGTGGAGCCGAGAATAGTCCCAGTGCGAACCGCGGCTTGAGATGGCGGGCAGCTAGGGCTGCATCTCGGGTGTGGCCGCCTCGGGACGACGATGACTGCGGTTGCGGAGCGAGATGGAGCGGAGGGGTGCGCAAGCTCGAATTAAATAGTCCGGAGGTGCTCCAACTAAGGAAAGAAGAGATTGAGGGGAGGGATTCGATCGGTGATGGTTTTGAAAGGCGTCATTGCCGACGGCTTGAGGAGGGAGGCAGCCCTGACGCGCGGGCCCGCGACGTTAGCGAGAGACAGAGAGGAGAGGGGAACGGTTGCTTGCGCACGCGAGCTGGGCCTGCGGCGGCTCGGCCCAAGGCGGGGCGGGGGAAGCAAACGGGCCGCGCGTTGACCAACGGCTCGGGAAGCCGAGCGTCCAACCAAAAGGAGGCGGGGGAGAAAGCAGGAGGCAGCTAGGCCGATGGGCCAAAAGCCAAGAATGAAAAGGAAAACGTTTTCTTTTTCTTTTTCCAATTTTTCCAAGGAATTTCCAAATAGATTTTGAATTTCTCTTTTGAATTTGAATCAAACCACTCAATACAAAAATTCCAATACAGCAGCATGAGTGCACAATCATGTAGCTAGCCTTATAGTTGATTTTAAATTAATAAAATTTATTATTTTTCTAAGTTTGTATGCTCACAAAAATACATAATAAATAATATTCACCTGTTTGAATTGATGCAAAATTTTAGGGTGTTACATCAGACTTCTGAGTTTTCGCCTTGAAATAGATAGCAATTAGCAACTATGCATTTTACCTGATACTTGTCACGGATGAGAGCTGAATGGAAAGGATGAGTCCAGCATGTATCATGGTAGTATGGCGCATTGTCTTATATTGAGCAAATTTACTATCCCTTTAGATCATCATTTAGTGAATATGCTGTCAATGGCACCACCTACACTCCAAATATTATTCAAAGAACAAACATAGAGTATTGGTTAGAGCTGAAATGCCTTGCTTATAATGTCATATCACACAGCCGATGTAGTAACAGTAAGAAGCATGATCCATGTAATTTTTGTTGAAAAGAGGATAGTTCAAGCACAATATAATTTATTTAATAACATAACAACATCTATGGGAATGTGCTTAATGAAAACCACAAAAACAATTAGGACATATTTTCTATGCAATTTATCAAACTTCTAGTGCTCTATTTTTTTTCCTAAGCTCAAATTAAGTTGAAGAAGGAGATGGAAGAAAAAAAAATCAATACTAGGAGGATATCCAGCAGGGCACGGTGAGGTGCTTAAGTGAGAAGAGCCTTCAATCGTGAATCAAAAGTATGCCCTGCATTGCAGTAAGTAGTTTTGTGATCAAATAAAAATACAAGTAGCAGCTCACAGCACTAAAGGACTCATAGTTCAAAAATTCATAATGAAACAAAAGAAAGGGGAAATAAGCAAACTGACCAATACAGCAACTAATCCATGGATGCAGGACACCAGGTCCTTGAATAATTCTGGCGATCTCGAATGAAGCATTCTGGCAATCTCGAATGAAGCATTAAGAACAGATGCCACCCACTCAGGAGTATTAGTCAGATGATTCAGGCTCCTGCTCAGTAGTTACACCTGAAACTGTTCATTATATGCTTTGCGGTAGAACCTGAGAAGAGTTATCATACCATATGAAATTATGAACCAATAGACAAACCTAACTGTTACGGATAATATATCACTATATGAGTAGCTGTAATTAGTAACACACCGACAGAAATTATGAGCATCACATATCAACGAGACAAAATTACCAGCAATTTTGCTATTATTAAACTGAGCGAAAGGTTCATAGCAACATTACCTGCTTGCCTCTGCTCGTATATTTACCAAACTATGCAATTGCTTCTGCTGGATTCGCAAGTTAGTTCCTCCCTAAACCCTCCATCACTACAGAGCAAATCAACAAAACCAAGAGCAACAGTAGGGGTGGATCCAGTAAAAGGACACGATGGACATATGCACACTTGATAACTTTTGTAGCAAAATCGAATTTGGTAGGCTTGATATTAGATCAGATCTGAGTACACTAAATAGCTTAAGTTAGGGTTTGGGTCCTCGGCTTCGCACAGAAGGGAGAGCAGGGAAGGGGTGGGCGTACCTGTTGGTGCTCGTCGCTGGCGAAGGGCCCGACGAAAACCTGGGCACCTGGCGTAGGCACTACTACAAAATTTTTAATGGAGGCGGGCATTGCAACCACCTCCAATCAAAGGTCACCATTAATGGTGACTTTACGGAGGCAGTTGCTTTGCCCACCTCTGTAAATCAAATAAAAAAATAAAAGAAAAAAGAAAAACCCGTGAACAGGCCCGTCGAGCCCATCCACGTGCCGCTGTCGCCGCAGCCGCTCGCCGGAACCTAGACCGCACGCACTACCAGGATCCGGCCTCCCGCCACCAAGATCCGACCTCCCGCTACCGGATCGAGATGCCCGCCGCCGGGATCTGGCCTCCCGCTACCGGATCAAGAAGCCTGCCACCAGATCTAGAGGTGGATGGGAAGGGAGAGCGGCCCACCGCTGAGATTCGGCCGCCCTCCGTCAGGCTCCACGCCTTCTTGCTCGAAGCGTGCTCACAGTTGCCGGATCTAGCCGCTACTCGGGTGGGGGAGCGACGCGCCTGTACGGTCGAGATGGTGGACTAGAGGGGGATGAATAGTCCTTTCTAAAACTTAATTGCGTCGGTTAACCAAAACAGATGTGGAATTAAAACTATTGGTCTAGTCAAGACTACACCCCTCTATCTAAGCTCTCAAGCACCTTGCAAAAATACTAATTAAGCAACTAATGTATCGGGCTAGCTAGAGCTCACTTAAACAATTCTAGTTAGCAAGGTCACATAAATCTATGCAACTAGTACTCAAGCAACTGAGGGAGCTCCTACACAACTAGTAAGCAAAAGCATAAAGCTCCTAAGCTTACTAGCAATGCTCAATAATAAGGCTACACAAGGCAAATTAGAGAGTGCAAATTACTTAGCTACACAAACTAAGCAATGTGACTAACAAGGTTACTAAAACCAAATTAGCCACGCAAGGGAGCTACCTCTAGCTACACAAGCAAGAAGGTAACTAGCATATTACACAAACCAACTAATTACAAGAGCAACTACATAAGCTCAAAGTATATGAAAGTAAATACAAGCTTGTGTAACGGGAATGCAAACCAACAGGAAGACAAGGATGACACGGTGATTTTTCTCCCGAGGTTCACGTGCTTGCCAACACGCTAATCCCCATTGTGTCGACCGCTCACCCGGTGGTTCGGCGGCTAATTAGCATCACTCGTCAAGCCCACACGTCGAGCACTGCAAGAACCTACCTCACAAGTGAGGGTAGCTCAATGACACACTTTACTAAAGTTGCTCTTCGCAGCTCTCGCGGGGCGAGCACAATGCCCCTCACAAATCCTTCTCCGGAGCTCCACACAATCTTCTCGTAGGCTTCACGACGGAGAACTCACCACCAAGCCATCTAGGAGGTGGCAACCTCCAAGAGTAAAAAGCACCACCAGCTTGCAACTCTAATACCTTGTGCCACTCGATGCAACCTCACGATGCAACGCACTAGAATCACACTCACTCGTAATCGGATCGCACTCTTGCAAGCACAAGTGAGTTAGAGGGCATCCAAGCACACCTATACATACCACCAAGGCTTAAGGGTGCTCAGCAACCAGCCCAAGCCTAAGCTCTACCTCTATTTAGTCCCCAAGCCAAATAGAGCCGTTGGAACAAAGTTGCTGGATTCTGTGAGGGCACCGGACACGGTGGTGTTGAAAGCTCTAGTTTAGTTTTGGTGAATTGATGAAACCCTAGCTACTAACCTATGTGCTCTAAATGTATATGATATAGGTTGGTAGACATTCCAAGTGGTGGAGCAAATGGATGAAGATCATGGTGGTGATGGCCATGGTGATCAAGTGCTCATCTTGGAAAAGAAGAAAGAGAAAAACAAAAAGCTCAAGGCAAAGGTATAAGTGGTAGGAGCATTTTGGTTTGGTGATCGAGACACTTAGCGAGTGTGATCACATTTAGGATTGATAGCCATACTATTAAGAGGGGTGAAACTCGTATTGAAATACAATTATCAAAGTGCCACTAGATGCTCTAACTCATTGCATATGCATTTAGAATCTAGTGGAGTGCTAACACCCTTGAAAATATTTATGAAAATATGCTAACATGTGCAAAAAAAGTGTTACACTTGATGGTTGGCACATTTGAGCAAGGGTCATGAAGTCTAGTGAAGTTTGGAGTTGAGGAGGCGCTGTTTCTAGTGACCGGATGCTGGACCTGCGCGTCCGATCACCATGAAACGCGAGCTGACTCGGTGGAGGCGGGTGACCGAACGCTGGCTAAACATTGTGTAGCGTCCGATCATTGACACGTGGAGCGGACCCGGTGGAGGCGGGTGACCTGACGCTAGCTGAACACTATGTAGCATCCAGTCGTTGACACGTGGAAGCATTTGGAGTTGGCGTGCAGGTGACTGTGAGAATCGGACGCACCCCTCCGTTCGGTCATGACCCACCTGACGCGTCCGATCGCATCTGGACGGCTCTGGATCATCTCTGGACTCGATCTGATGCTGGGGAGCCGAGAGGAGCTACGCGTCCGGGCGTTGGGTGCTGACTTGGGCGCACGAGCGAGCTAGCCATGGACCTGCGGGTCTGGTCTTGCTTAGCGTGCGTCCGGTCATCACTTAAGTGGTGTGTGAGCGGCTGCTAGCCATTGGTATTGCCCGGCTGACATTTGAAGGTGGCGACACGTGGCAGCAATCGGGCGACCTGACGCTGGAGGCGTGCGTCCAGTTGATCTGATGAGCGCGTCCGGTCACCTCGAGTTGGGCTGCTTTGTGAGCCCAATGGCTCTATTTCGTGGGGGCTTCTATTTAAGCCCCATGGCTGGCTCAAACTCACTCTCTTAGCCATTTGCATTGACATAGCAACCTTGTGAGCTTAGCCAAAACCCTCCCACTCATCTCCATCATCGATTCATCATCTTTGTGAGATTAGGAGAGAATCCAAGTGCATTGCTTCAGTGTTTGCATCTAGAGGCACTTGGTATTCGTGTTTCGCTACGGGATTCACTTGTTACTCTTGGTGGTTGCCGCCACCTAGACGGCTTGGAGCAACGAGGATCGTCGAGCGGAGGATGGTGCTTGTCTCTGGCTCCGATCGTGGTGATTGTGAGGGGTTCTTGACCTTTCCCCGGTGGAGAGCCAAAAGGTACTCTAGTGGATTGCTCGTGGCTTGTGTGATCCTCATCTTGTGTTGGTTGTGCGGCACCCTATCGAGGGTTTGGTGTGTGATGCCAATTAGCGCGTGAACCTCCAAGTGAGTGAATCGCCATAACGAGGACTAGCTTGCCGGCAAGCAAGTGAACCTCAATAAAAAATTATTGTGTCATCATTTAATTCCGAGGTGATTGGTCTTCATTGGTATTCACTCTTGTGATTGATTGGTTCATTCCTCAACTCGGCGGTATAACCATCTTGCTCTCTCTCTCTTTACATTACCACAAAACTAGTTGTCAAGCTCTTTAGTGTAGCTAGTTGTGAGAGCTGTTAGTTTGGTTAGCGTGGCTCTTTAGTTAGGCTTTGAGAGCACACTAACTTAGTGTAGTGACATTGCCATTGTGTGGATAGAGACTATAAAATTAGAATTATGGCAGGTGGCTTGCATTTTTAATAGGCTAGCGTAACATTCGCTTCGTCGTATATTTGTCTAACCGGTTTGTTTAGTGTTGTTATAGAAATTTTTATAAGCTATTCACCCCTCTAGCCATTATGACCTTTCAGGTGCCTGGCACTAGACACGGCAGTGCCCCTCCCAATGGTTGAATTCCAACGGCTAGAAACTAGCCATTGGTCACCAGATAGCTAGGGGCGATGCACCACCATAGGGGTGGTGGTGACCCCCTTGGCCAAATGCGCGAAGTTCCTAGCCTTTGGAAAAATAGGGCGATACACCGCCCTAGGCACGACGGTGCCCAGGCAGTGACCAGCCCCGACTTCCTCGCCCTCGGCTAAAAACGGTGGTGGCACCACCCTCCCAGCGGCGGTGACCAGGCGGTGTACACTGGTCATGGCGGTGACCACGTCACCCACTGCTCCTCTCGGCCTTAATCTGGTGGGCACCGCCCTAAGGGTGGCGGTGCCACCGGATAGGCAGTGGCGGTGCCCCCTAGGGCACCAGCCAACTCCTTCCTCTCGGCCTCTAGGTGGGCACCGCCCTAGGGGTGGCGGTGCCACCCAGGCAGCACTCCGAGCCCGGTTTCGCCTCCTCTTCGCCTTTTTCATCACCTTTGCAAATGTGCTAACACCACCAAGTGATCACCACCTTGTGCACATGTGTTAGCTTTTTATAAATATTTTTCCAAAGGATTAGCACTCTTTTCACCATGCCACTCAATCCTAACACGTATGCAAAGTTAGATCGCTCAAGTAGCACTAGATGACCGATATACAAACAAGTTTGCGCCTCTTGATAGTACAACTATCTATTTTAAATCCAGTCACCAACTTCTCTACACACCTATGACCGGTGAAATGAAATGCCCTAGGTTATACCTTTGCCTTGCGCATTGCATTCTAACTCCTCCGATGTTGATGCAACACATGCACCAACATGATCAATCAATGATATAATCCACTCCATATCATCACGTGACCATATTGGTTCATCAATTTTGACTTCACTTGCTCTTCACCATTGCTTCGGTCCATCGGCGCCAAGTCATCACTCAACTTGCCCTTCACACTTGCAACCAGTCCATCAAGCCAAGTCATGTCTTGATCTTCTCCACCTTGATCACATGACTCAATGCCATGTCTTATGTGCAATGAGCTCCTTCATCACATGTGTGAGCTTTGTAATATCTCCAAGACATTTTCACCTCTATGGCATATGTTGCTCACACACATGTACTTGTGGACTAATTACCTGTGCGTCTTACATTAAACACAATTAGTTCACCTAGGTTGTCACTCAATTACCAAAATCAAACAAGGACCTTTCAGCGCCACCGGGGCCGCCCACCACCGAGACGAGCGTCCACGCCACTGCCGTCCGCGCCGCCGGGGCCGCCTCCGTCTACGCCAGGGCCACCCCCAACGGAGCTAGGGCTGGCCGGGGCCGGCTGCTCGCGCCAGCCGGGACACATAGAGAGAAGAAGAGAGATGGGCGCCGGAGGGAGAGAGAGAGAGGGGCTGCCGGAGTGAGGGAGAGGTGTGGCTCGGGAGTGAAAGACGGGAGGGAGAGGGGCGGCTCGGGAGGGGTGATAGGGGGGAGAGGGGCGTCTGGGGATGGAGCGACGCTGAGGGAGGAAGAGTGGCAGCTCAATGAGGGATAGAGATAGTTAGAAACCCTAAGTTCTATTTATATATGAGCCCGGTAGATGTATTGGAAATGGGCTTTTTGCTGGGCCTCATGTATATTTTCCCAGACTGGCCTTTTAAGAGGCCCACCTCCGAAAATGGCCTGATTTTTGGGCCTCCGTAAATCTATTTTAGGAGGCGATTATTTTCTGACCGCCTCCATTAATCAATTTTACGAGGCGGGCAAACGTGACCGTCTCGGTAAATAAAATTAACCACCTCCGTTAATAGCCTAGTATTTTAGGAGGCGGTTGAATTTTGTGCCCGCCTCCGTTAATATTTGGGCACTATCACATAAAATCATTTGTGTAGTAGTGAGGGCTGCCGCGATGGTCTGCGGTCGCCACGAGAGAGAGTGCGCACGGGCCCTGTGGGGGAGAGAACGAGGAGGAGTCGTTGCACGCGTGGGAGAGGAGGCGACAGGGAAGTGGGAGAGTCGAGCGCAGGGTGGGAGGCGTCGGGGGTGAGGGGGATGCGGAAATTTTTTGTCACACGGACGGCACACCGACGACTCGAAGGTAATTGTCGCACCAAAAAATTGTCCACTCTTTAGTCTTTTTAGTTGTGAGAGATTCCTGAGAAAACCTCATGGAAGATGCTAGCTACTCCCTTCGTCCCACAATAAAAGTCGTTATGGGATGCGTGTAGGTCAAACGTTCTCAATTTTGACTAGATTTATAGAAAATACATGCTGCAACATTTATATCTCAAAATAAGTTTATTACGAAAGTATATTCAACGATCTATCTAATGATAATAATTATGTATTATAAATATTAATATTCTTTTACATATAATTGGTCAAATTTAAAAAAAAACTAACTTTTAAAAAAATGAGAACGACTTCTATTTTGGAACAGATGAGTACTAAGGATATACAGGATGTGACACAGAAGTGGAGCCGTAAAGTGAGAGGACACATGCATGTGCGCTTAACGGCTTAAAGCATGGACTACAATGCACGTAACATGTCATTTACTCTAAACACAGTCAGATATACTAACATAAGCAGCATATTTGTACTTGCTTTTATTTATTTAGTATATATATCTGCACCTCCAATGGCAGCATGGCAGTACTTTGGACTGGCCCACTTGCCACTAAACGATTCGACAAGGTGCCATTATACAAAAAGTCCCCGGGACAATGCAAAGCCAACCCAAGAAGACTAGCTTTTCTTAGGCTGCGCCATCAGGGCTCTCTTCATTAAGATTCCCCCTGCGAGTCCAACAGATTTACAGCAGATCTTGGAGATCGCCAAGCGCTGATTAACAAACAACAGCAGAACCATTATCTAAGCGGGCCCCCCTGGATGCCAGATTTTCTTAATAGTTACATACAGCTGGTGAGCTGGGGCATCGATCATTTGTTCAAGTGTCAACAATGTTCGAGATCTGTTGTATAGTCAAATCAAATCCTCCTCGCATACAACAACGACTTCAATATATTATCATGAAAAAGGAAATAGATCTATTCGTCGGATAACCTAAAGAGATGTGCTCACTGGCATGGCAGTCCTGATGCTTGTGTGTCAGGCCAACTGGTTTCTTGGCAAATCCGCTTGCCAAGAGCCTACAGATCGAACACATGTACACAATTTGCAGGCTGCTTTGTTTATCATTGCTAGCGCAATTTGGCGGCTTGGTGTCACAAAGTTGCAGCAATTTGCTGCCATGTTTGCCCAAGTTGACAGTTTGAGGCCACATGAACGGCTCATTACGAGGGGGATATCTAGGGCTAAGTGTGATCTGGGGATGCCAAATTGCATTGGCAACGCATGCTAGTGGGGAGCATGGCAACAGGCCGACTGCAGGTGCAGGGTTGTTGGTCAAGTTGGCCCTCATGCTTGGGCTTTGGTGCTCGGTGAAACGTTGATCCATGTGCCAAAAGAGAATCAGTGACTAAGCAGCTCATCAAAGCTAGCTAACTGGCCATATATACATTACTGACGACCAACCTGGAATCTATAGAAAGACCTGCTGATCGGTTAGCAAGTTGATCTCTGCACGTGTGTGACTGTAATTGCCTAATTGGTTACATATAGTGGCGTCAGAGAAGTGACTTTGTTTAACTCAACTTGAGCAAAGCTTTCTAATTATAGGGTGAAAACGAGAGGGGACGATGATCAAGATCTAGCGATATCTGCTTAGGATGGCGCACCAGCTGATGCTTCCTGATCGAAATGCTGGCGATTCGTGCAGCACAGTCTCGGCGTGCATCAGTATCGAACTCTTTTTTTTCGACGAAAGAAGAATTATATTATATAATAGCTGGGTACATCAACACGTTATAAGCACTCTGGATTACAAAATAGTATCCACACTGTGAATAGCACAACTCAAAACCAAACTTGTTAGATGCTTTGTGTAACACCCCTGGTGTTTTGACCCCGCTTAGCACCTCAGTTAAAGCCTAAGGAATTTTTTTTTTCAAAACAAGCTCTCAAGTTTTACAATTTTACCGCACATGAAATGATAAACAAATAATGCAAGTTTGTTTGTTTCATGGGAAATCATGCTAATGAGATCGAAGTTGTTGAGTTAATTGACATGAAAAACAATTTTTATAAACAAAAAAATAAAATATGACTTGTGTGTAGCGCTTAAGCAAAAGTTAATGAGCAAGTTGTATAGATAAAAATGCAACTCTTATTTTGGAAAAATAAATGTTGCTAACTAGTATTTTGTAAGCTCAAAAATCAAATTCGGAATTCAATCCGACCTCAACTCTAGATCTCATCTAAGTTGGCATTCGAATTCTAACAAAAATGTTTAAACACTAACTTCATGATTTTGCACGAGTGGTTGCATCAAAGTGAGTGTTGGAGTATGGTGCAGATCATAGTTGCGTTGGGTATCGAATTTCTCTCTTATAAATTGCCCAAAGTTCGCTAGAATGTGTTGTGAACCCCGTGTTGATGCTCTATTCATGAACCGGCGTCGTGTGTGACGAACTCATCTTGGCACTTCCCTATAACTCTCTCTAATCCGTTTTTATATGTGGTGGTTACCCTCCCTAGTGGCCCTAAGTACCCTCTTGAGCTCTGTTGAGTTGGTTTAGTCCTAGACTAGATAGGCATTGGGTGCGCTTTAAAATGCGTGTTCGGCATGAGTTTGGTCGTTCGGGCTCATGGCCGTGGTCACCGCGGCACGGACGTTGCTGGCACCGTGCTTGCGTCGAGGCCGGGCTGCGGTCACTGGCCACCATGAGTGCTCGGTGGGTGCCGCACGGTCGTGCCTGGGCGATGGTCGGCCCGGCTGGCTGCGACATGGCCCCGCTGCTACGTGCGTGCCACGCTCTCTGGGCTGGCCGCTGGGCCACGCCAAGGCTGTGGAGGTGTTCCATGGTCGACGTGGCGCTCGCCCCGCCCTTCGTTCCAACCACCACGAGCTAGGTGCCGCTGCCCTCTTAACCTTGTCACCGACGCGACCGTACCCTACCGCAAGCCGATGTGTGACGCCCTACCCTGCGTGTTTCGCTAGCCGCTAGCGGAGGGCACTGCTCGGGGCTGACCGCGTCATTTCATGCACGTCGCGCTAGGTTCTCGGGCCCCCTCATCTGTACTCGGGTGCCCACGCTGCTGCTATCGGTCGGCTCTCGCCCGTCTTAACCACTCGTGCGCTCCCCCCCCCCCCCCGCAGTTTAGCCACGGCCGGAGTTCCACTCTCCGCCCAGTTAGCACAGCACGTGGGTCCACTGTCCGATTCCCCGCTTCGGTGTGTAGCTGAGGGAGTCGGCTATGTGCCTCGCTCGCACCTAGCCTCAATTGTGAGCTGCCGGCCGCCAATTTAGCGTTTTTCCGCCGCTGGCCAACTCATCGCCAGAGCAGAGCACGAGTGGGGGACAAGGCCTTGTCCATCGGTAGGGGTTCGGCAAATCATCCCTTTTAGTTCGCTTTGATCCCCCCAGTGTTGTTGCTCACCTTTGTTTGGTCAGGGACACCTCAGGTGAGGTCCAGACGCGCCGGCGTCCATCTCGGTGCGCCGCCTCCCCTTCACCGCGCACGTGGCCAGCCTTCCACTGTCGCCCTCTGCCCCAACTGCCAACACGGCTTGCCACTAGGTGAGTTAGGGTTGCTCTCGCACCGTCTCTACTGCCCGCTCGCTGCCCAGAACCGTCGGAACGGACGCGCCGCCATGGTGGTTGGCCACCTATGTGAGCAGCGTGCTAGGGTCAGTGTTTGGCTTTAAAATTGCCGCCTAGGGTTTCGTCTTGGATTCACGTTGCTCGTTGGCCTGCTTTGTGCGCCGATTCGGCCCCCTAGTGGGCGGGAGCCACGCCACCGTGGGCAGGGGCGTCGGGGATTGCCCCATTGTCAAGAAAGCACAGTTCGAGGTCGTGAATGAAAAACGTAAGTCTGTGAGAATAGTAAACTACTGTTTGGTTGATTACCTAAGAACCTGAGCCCTCTTCTGCAAAAAGGCGTGAGCGCGCGGGCTCCCCGCCATGGGCCGCTTGTGGGCCGGCTTGCTGCGCGCAGCAGCTCCCGCGCATACCGTTGCGGCCTGTTGGGCCGGAATGGCTACCGCTAGCCCTTTTTCAATTTCTAAGTGCTTTTCTAATTTGTTTCAGCAGCAAACTTGTAAATCCAATATAAAAACATGTAGGAGTCCAAAAATTATGAAACAAGTTTGGTTGGGTTTCTAAAATCAGGATCTATCTACTGGTATAAATTGTTCACATAGTCTCATATTGTTTTCAGAAGTTTTTAATTAAATTGAGAAGTTTAATATCATTAACATATGAACTTGTAGTAATTTTTATGGCAAAACGATGGTGGTGTTAGCTTTGAAAATTTTTCAGTAGCTTCATAGTAGCATTAGGTGCTCCCTGTAAAAATTTTGTAGCCTCAGATTAATCGATTGGCTCGGATAGTTAAACAGCCCTAGTTCGGATATATATTAAACCAATAAAATGATTAAAGCAACACCTTGGGTTGTTGGGAAATAACGCTTTAATTGGTAATATAGATACGAAGCCTAGTACGGTAGCCGTAAAGTTAGCTCGTTAGCTTTAGAAGCGAAACTGTTTGATACGAGGTTGCGATTGCCGTCGATTATTTACATCTCTACGTTGCATCCACGTATATTATAATAGGAACCATGACGGATTGCAGAGTCATCTGGAGTAGCAGAAAAGATGGCGTCTTGATGATCGTGTCATCGTGATGGAATGCTAACTTTGGTTATATTCTACCCAGGCAAGACCCGGTGCATAACCCCTATTATTCTGCACTTTAATTTATGCTTGTGCATTAAGTTTAAAGAAGTTGAATGAAACCCACTTGCAATATATATATATATATATATATATATATATATATATATATATATATATATATATATATATATATATATATATATATATATTTCCTATGAGTCTTACTAGTATGATAGGATCGTGTAGTGTGCTATGCTATAGGATTTCGGTAGAAGTCGAGTGATTACCGGTCACTCGCGAGAGATAGAAAATATATTATTGTTACTATTATCATGTTACTATCACATGAAATATAAATATATATATGGATAATTGGAGACTGGGTGGAACGGGTTGGATGGACTTAACTTGGTTGGGCAACAGAGCGGGGCTTTGATTGCATTTGTTCCGCCTGTGTCGATTAAGGACCGTACGTTGCATTGGATTCCATAGTCAGGTCACAGACCTACTTGTCCCAAGCATATACTTGCTTATGGGAGTGAGAAGACTTGTTTCTCTCTTGTCATGGGTTCTGACTCTTTTCATACCGGCTTTTTGGGTGGTTATATATATTGGGTTGAGGAGGTCTAAACACCATACTGAGGTCGGGCCTACAGTGTTGGGGGCTTAGAGTCCGAGCTTGGATGGGAACCTGGACCCCTTGACAGGAGAGGAATGAGTTGGTCTTGCTTGTGCCGGGTACAAGCAAGGCGTGTGTTTTTGGGGCACCTAGCTAGGCACATTGATTCGTGAATCGCTGTCAATTTGACGGTCTAACATGACTATAATCTGGCATCGTAGCAAGAACTATGAAAGATGGTAAAATAGTTCTGATTGCTTACCACCTGCTTGAAAGTAGCCTTGGTGCTTACATAGAATGGCTAGTTAATGAAGAAATCACGACTATTAAATAATTTGAATATAAGGATGCACGGTTAGTAATGCTCCTTGCAAATATAATAAACCTACAAACCAGAAAGTCTTGCATAATCCTTGGAGTCCTTTTCTTTCCTCCTAACGGGTAAGTCTTGCGGAGTACAATTGAGTACTCAGGGTTTGTTCTACCCTGTTGCAGGTGGCTGGTGTTGATAAGTTGACACTTGCGTGTGAAAACCCTTGGTGGGCTCAGCGAAGATTTTCTTTACGATACGGAGTAGAGTTTATTTAACAAAAATCCCACCAAAAGTTTTTCAAAGAAAATACTTGTAATTTGTTACTATTTCATGCTTATAAAAGCTCATCATGTTAAAGTTTAACTTATTATTAAATGGTTTCATTTCCGCTAAACTTTGATAACATTTTATATTCTGTTGTTATAATCAAATAATGAATTACTCGGATGTTGTACTAAAAGTGATGTAAGAAATGTCAAGAATGTTGTAAGCTTTACTCTCTCATTTGTGATCCTGATGTAAAAATGTAGATCTTCGAGTTCTCCCTTGCGGTGTGCTCGACGAAATCGTATAGTTTAGTGTTCTCCCTCGGATACTTAGGGTCTAATGGAAGACGAGTACTCTTGGGAGAGCATTAAATTAGGCGGTTCTACCACACTTTGCAGTATGGATGACCACATAGGCAAATACTCGGCAAATGGCCTGAGAGCAAATGCTCAATGAACGACGGCCAACATTCCTGTAGACAGAATTGAGGAACTTCTTCTTTCTGGTGTCTTCCTTCTTCTTTCTACCACCGAAGAGTGAGGAAGACTGATCTGAAAATTATTCTTCCTAGTCCTTCATCGTGGCCAGATCTAACCACAAGAAAACAGAGAAGAAACCAGAGAAAATTATTCCATTGTGGCAGCATCATCTCCGCCTTGATGCCGCTGTCCGAAAACAAAAGTTTCCATGTCGTCATGTCGATGAAGATGCTGACACCAAAGTTGTCGCCCTTATCTTCAACGGAGCCGCCATAGAGAAGAGGATTCCACCCTTCCCCTTCATTGTCGCCGGAGAGGAGGAGGAGGAGATAAAACTCCAATGCCAAGAAATTTGGCATGGAGAGACACTAACCCTAATGACCCGATCTACTAGAAAAAAATTTATTAAAAACAATGGATCCCACTCCCTTTCCTTCAGCCCCCGGCGAGATGCCGGAGGGGAAAGGAGGGGACCAGCAGTGGTGGACGGCGGTGGGCGGCGGCGGCGGCGGCGGCGCTAGGGTTCATCGGTATCCTACTCTAGTTTGCTGGATACGTCGCAGATAAGCAGACTGCGTTGTGCGTGCAGTCAAGATCTTTTTCCGGCAAGATCATCGAGCTCAAGATTATGTGGCAAATAGGATCTTTAACAAGCAGGTTGGAATCTATAATGCGTAGTTATCTCATCATTTGTATTTTTTCTCAAGACCTAACATTATTGCTGGCGATTCATGCAGCACGGTCTCGGCATGCATCAGTATCGAACTTTGGTTTGCTGGATACCTCGCAGATTGCATTGCGCGTGCAGTCAAGATCTTTTTCTGCCCTCTTAATGAAACACGGGTGCAATGCCCGATCGAGAAAAAAAATCTTTTCCTGGCAAGATCATCCAGCTCAAGATTTGAGGGTAAGCACACAGTGGAGACGTATCGTGAGTCACCGAGCACTAATACTCTGTCTAATAGGAGTAGCTTAAATGACCATGCATGCATGGACGGACGCAGAGGTATGGATGTATGGTGTGCCCCCTGCTCGTCTAGTATTTTGTAGGTCGGCTTGCCTAGTTTATTTCTCTCTTAATTACGTGGCATACCATTTTTAAACATTTTTACATCGTTATGTAGCAAGGGAACACAAATGCCCCCATGGGCCATGGAGCATCCGTGCAGGTAGCACGTGACAACGTGTAGCGGCAATACGATTGATGTACAGTTTACGGTGATAGATGGTATTAGGCTATCCGCACTCATGCACATTTATATTCATCATCTATATGTGCTAGTCAGCAAGATTCTCTCCTCTATACTTAATTCTCCCGCACATATCTATCCTCTATATCATCCTCTATCCACTCTATCCACTATGAGACTCACTTATCACTTTATCTAAATATATCCATGTGTGATCTAGTTTTGAAGGATTTATTGAGACGAATTTAATAGTGCAATCGGAATTTAATTTTGATTTTTGGTTTGTGAGTTATAGCATTTTTTCCTTTGTTTAGCTAGTGGGGCCCGTCACTGCCCACTATAGAGTAAGCACTGTACCACTCTAAATATAGAGTAAGAGAAATGATAGAGTAGCGTTTTAGAGTACCCAGTGCAGCAGTTTTTACTCTATATTCATACTCTAAAGCTTTAGAGTATCGTTTTAGAGTACCCACTTCGGGTAGTCTTATATTGTTTAGGGTTTAAGAGATAACAGTGAATATATACGTGCAGGATCAGACATGCATGATAGATGGTCTTTGTATGATTCTTAAAAAAAGATGGTCTTTGTATCATCTCTAATCTTCATGAACAATAATACTAATATGCAGGTAAAACATCCCATTCAGATAAAGTATAGGGTTTATACTAAGCAAAAGAAGACAATCCCTTGTTCCATGGCACGGGGAATATGCAATTGATTGGACTGGCATTGTTGCAAAAGGACACGATGCAACCCGAGATACGCACAGGCACAGCTGCGGAGAAGTGAAGGGCTAAGCATTAGCGTCCCGATCGACGCAAAGAAAACACGAGCCGGTGTCAACTTCAGCGATCGCTGCTTGCAAACACGAAACGTTCAGGTTCAGGCAATCAGGGCGAGAATCATGAAAGTCAGAAGAAAAAAAAGGCGAGAACCATGAAAAATCATTGCGTGCAACAGTTCAAAAAAAATCACTGCGTGCAGCGTGTCAACGGCGGCTAGGCCAGGGTTTACCTGGTCCAGGTAAACACCGTTACTTCCCCCCCCCCCCCCCCCCCCCCCCCCCCCCCCTCTCTCTCTGATAAGGGTAAGCACTGTTGGGTTGCATATTTCTCCCAAAAAAACAGACCTCTCCTGCTGGGTGCTGATGAGTAGTTGGCTACCGGTGAAATGCACAATCTGCATGTAAGGCACCGTTTGGTTCCTTAGGATTCTAAGAATCTGGATAAAAAAAAATTAGAATCCTAAAATCACATCCGAACAGCCTAGGATTCTACGGAATTCTAACACATATGCATAGAATCCAAGAAACATAAGAGATTATTTTTATCTAGAATTCAGATTATAGAATCCCATCCAAACGGGCCAAAAGATTATTTGCTTGCATTAGTTTTAGCTAGCATTAGATCTTATGCAGCACAATATGCAATGTCCTTGTGTTTGGTTGATATGCATAATCAAACTGTGTTTGGTACTTTGTGTTAGAAATTTAGGCAAATTCATGTTTAATTTAATCCATAAAAATGATTAAATCAAAATGATCATGATATCATACATGTGCTTGTTCAGATAAAACATCATGCATATCAATATAGTGTTAACCAGCAAGGTATTCCTCATGATATTGTCCGAGCAAAATATGATTATCATCCGGTTAACACTAACCAACAAGGTCATGACCGAGACAATTGAAAGAACAAGATGATTAATAAGATTATACCCGGCGGCAGAGCCGGAAGCACCCGAAAGCGACATGGTGCTTTGTCGTTGTAGCCGTCCCGATCGGTGCAGTGCAGAGAGGATGCCGTGAAGACTGCGTCGCCGGGAGGAAGACGATCAGCACCTTGCGCTAACGCCGGGAACAGGGAGTGGATCAAGCGAGCAGTCGTGTCGTCTCTGCTGCTCCCCAAAAACGTGATGGCCGCCCTTCACCCGAGCAGGTGAACTCGCTGGACGGAGACGTTCCGGAGGCTCTACTCTTCCATCTCGTGTGTGCGCAGGAGATAGAACGGGAAAACTCTCACGCTGCTGAATATGTGATGTGTATCCAGGAAAAATCAACTGAAGGCGTAGCAGGTAAGGGGAGAGGAGGCGAGTAGTCCTGCGCCGGCAAGGATGCAAGTAGGAGTCGGAGAGGCGTTACAGGAGAAACTCCTGCAATTAAGGTCACCAATTTTGGTATCTCTCTCATGATGGAAATTGAGTGGCAAAATTAAAGTTATGCCCGCCCAACCGCTCGCCGCCTGCCTGCCTGCCTGCCACGCCCACGACCATGGCCAGGCGGCGGCGATGGCAGCGCGCGCGCGTGTGGCAACCTGCTATCCTTATCTCAACTTCTCAAAGTAACCGGTCAAAGACCAATCAATTAAGTTGAGTTAACCTTTAATTTAAATACCGTACGGGACTAAACCATTTAATGTGAATTATTCGGACTATAGAGTTTTATTTGATTTATTAAATATTTAATGGGCCAAGCCCATATTATATCTAACAATCCACACCAAACTCTAGGGTTTGATGCAAATAGGTCTCAGAACCACAATCCTTTTATATATCAGTGTTTCGATGGAGACTGTTAAGTTGAACATCTATCTAGAATAATAGCTACACTCAGCCACAACTCATCCATGGACAAAGCTTGAATTGACAGTTTTGTGTGAGATAAGTTTCACTAGAACTCTTAACTGATACTAGGCTACAAAGAGCATCCTCTCTGTTTTGAAGCATATAAGTCGTACTTCTTGGCCTTTTTATGAGTATCTAGAGATTACTCGCATCTCATAAATTGTGACTAGCAATCGAACTCATATAGGTGTGTTTCTTATAGAATGTTCTGTAGGACAACATTCCTGCTTAACCAAGCCACTCGGATCACATTAAGAACTTAATCAACCTGCCTTATAGTATTGGAGAGATGGTGCATCTCAAATGAGCTAGACTTAATTCTAAGGAATCTCTCCCTCAGTCATCCACTAGCTTGTTTCACCATCCTAATTCATGGGATCTCCGATCACATAGGACAGGTTACCACTATGGAATGACGTCAAGTGGGTCTCAAGCCCAACTCCCTCGATGCACCTTCTATCACATTGCGTGACAGACCCTTAGTGAACTAATTTGCCAGATTCTTAGATATATGAACATAGTCTAATGAAATTACTCCGGAGTTTCTCAATTTTTTGACAGTCTTCAGACATCTTTTCACATGTCTTGTAGACTTCATGTTGTCTCTAAAATTATTCACCTTTGTTATCACAGTTTGATTATCACAGTTTGATTATCACAGTTCATGGAAATAGCCAGTATAAGTTTCTCCACAACCGGTAAATCCATAAAGAGTTCACGAAGCCACTCGGCTTCAGCGCCAGCGGTATCCAATGCTGTTAGTTCTGCTTCCATTGTAGACTTCGTTAAGACAGTCAGCTTGTAAGACTTCTAGGAAACAGCGCCACCTCCAAGCAGGAACGCGTATCCGCTTGTGGCGTACAGCTCATCAGCATCAGAAATCCAATTAGCATCACAATAACCTTTTAGTACCCTTGGATACCCAGTAAAGTGAATACCATAACTCATTGTACCTTTCAAATAGAGCAGTACTCTCTCAAGAGCACTCCAGTGAGTATCTCCCGGATTTGACACAAACCGGCTTAGCTTGCTCATAGCAAATGAGATATCAGGCCTAGTGGCGCTAGCTAAATACATGAGAGAATCAATTATTTGTGAATATCTCAATTGGTCTCTTAAAATTTTATGATTTTTCCTCAATATCACACTTAGGTCATAAGGAGTTAGAGCCGATGCACAATCATTGTACCCAAAATGGTTTAGCACCTTTTTCACATAGTGGGACTGCACAAGAGTAACCCCACAATTTCCTTCTTCTCTTAATAGCTTAATGTTAAGAATAACATCAGCCTCACCCAAGTCTTTCATCTCAAAATTATTTGATAGAAAATCTTTCACTTCTTTAATCACTTCAACATTATTTCCAAAGATTAAAATATCATCCACATACAAGCACAAAATGACACTATTACCTCCATCAAACCGATAATATACACATTTATCAGCTTCATTCACTACAAAGCCGGCTGATGTTAAAGTTTTATCAAATTTCTCATGTCACTGCTTAAGAGCTTGCTTTAGGCCGTACAAGGATTTTAGCAGCTTACAAACCTTACCCTCTTGACCTTTTGCAATAAATCCATCAGGCTGATCCATATAGATCTCTTTCTCAAGCTCTCCATTCAAGAAAGCTATCTTAACATGCATCTGATGAATGAGAAGACCATGTGAGGCAGCCAAGGATAACAACACACGAATGGTCGTCAATCGGACAACTAGTGAGTAAGTATCAAAATAATCTTCTCCCTCCTTCTGTGTATAGCCCTTAGCCATTAGCCTTACCTTATACTTCTCAACAGTACCATCAGGCCTCATCTTCTTTTTGAACACCCATTTACACCCCACAAGTTTACATCCATAAGGATGATCAACCACTTCCCAAGTCCTATTTGACATAATAGAATCCATCTCACTTTACATCGCTTCCTTCCACAAGTCAGCGTCAAGAAAGGAATATGCCTCAGCAATGGTTGTGGGAGTGTCTTCCACGAGGTATATAATACAGTCTTCACCAAAGGATTTTGCAACCCTCCGTCTCTTACTCTTTCGAGCGACTATATAATTATCCTCAGAAATTTCTTCAAAGGTTTTATCATCGGCGTGTATAACCGGTTCATGAGATTCAGGGATAGAAATATAATCATGACTAGACATGCTAGGTGTATTATTTTCCATGAAAAATTCATCTTCAAAAAATGTTGCATCTCTCGATTCCATGATTGTATCAACAGCCATCTCAGGAACACTAGAATTTATTATTAAAAATCTATAGCCCACACTGTGTATGGCATAGCCAAGAAAAACACAATCTACAGTTTTAGGTCCAAGCTTTCACTTTTTGTTTATTGGCACATTCACTTTTGTCAAACAACCCCAAGTTCGCAGGTAAGAGAGATTTAATCTCTTCTTCTCTCATTCCTCAAATGGTGTAATTTTTTTATTCTTTGTGGGCACTCTATTTAGGACATGACTTGCTGTCAATATAGCCTCACCCCACCATTCCTTAGATAAACCTGTAGTCTCCAACATGGCATTCACCAAATCAATTAGAGTACGGTTTTTTCTCTCAGCAATCCCATTGGACTGTGGTGAGAATGGTGGCGTCCTCTCATGAATTATTCCGTGCACCGTGCAAAACTTAGAAAATTCATTAGAAAAATACTCTCCCCCGTAATCAGACCTCAACCGTTTGATTTTCTTCTCAAGTTGATTCTCTACCTCAGCTTTATAGATTTTAAAATAATGCAATGCTTCATCTTTAGTTCTCATTAGATACACATAGCAAAATCGAGTGCAATCATCTATAAAAGCAATAAAATATCTCTTGCCACCTTTGGTTAAAATCCTATTCATCTCATAGATATCAGAATGAATTAATTCAAGAGGTGCCAACTTCCTTGCCACAACAGCCTTGTGAGGCTTACGAGGTTATTTCGCTTCAACACACACAAGGCACTTTGAACCTTTGACCACATCAAATTTAGGAATTAAATTTAAACAAGCTAAGCGGGACATGCAACCAATATTAACATGACATAATTTCGAATGCCAAATATTAGTCTCAAAATGATTCACCACAAGGTTCACAGACTTAAAACAAGTGTCAACAAAGACAAGCGGAACAAGCCTCCGCTCTCATAGCCCTTGCCAATAAAAGTTTTAAATTTAGAAACAACACACTTTTCGATTCAAACACTAATTTAAAGCCATCACGACACAATAAGGAGCCACTAATCAAGTTCTTTATTGAGAGGACATGATGCACGTTCTTGAGTTTCACGATCTTTTTTGAAGTGAGCTTCAGATCGATCGTACCAACACTATGAACAGTCGCACGCGCCCTGTTCCCCATCAACAAGGAGCCAGCCCGCCCGGCCTGATAAAAAGAAAACAAGAAAATATCAGCACACACATGAATATTTGCACTGGTATCAACCCACCAATCAGGTGAATGACAAACTGAAAATACAGAAGGCAAAAATTTACCATACCCAGATGTAGCTGCCTCAGTCTTAACGGTGTTGGCTGATTTCTGTGGTGGAGGAGGCTTCCACTTAGCCTCAGGACACTCCCTAGAAAAGTGCCCAGTGTTGCCACAGGTAAAACAATTCATCTTTTCCTTGTTCATCTTCTTGCCCTTCTTGAAGGGTGTGGTGGGCTTCTGCTTAAGCTCTTGCTAAAATTTCTTTTTCTGTGGTTTGGGACGGTTTTTTTGCACCACATGTACGCTAGAACTCCCCTCAACGACTTTTTTTTGCCTTTGACCTCTTTTGCTCTAGCCTTGTCCTCACCATTTAGAGTTCCAACAAGCTCAGCAGTGCTAAACTCTTGCCTCTTGTGTTTCAGAGAAGTTGCAAAATCAGTCCAAGAAGGTGGCAGCTTTGCAATCATGCAGCCTGCCACAAACTTGTCAGGAAGTGCACACCCAAATAGCTCAAGTTCCTTCATCGGTGCCTGTATTTCATGGGTCTATTCGACTACCGGACGACCCTCAACCATTCGATAGTCATGGAACTGCTCCATGACGTACAGCTCAGAACTAGCGTCAGAAATGTCATAACGGGCCTCAAGTGCATCCCACATAACCTTACCAGTCGGAAGCTGCACATATGCATCAATGAGAGAATCCCCAATAATGCTCAACAAAGCAGCCTTGCAAGTGGTGTCATCATGTTCAAATGCACGTTGCTCATCAACGGTTTGCACACCAATAGGCTGCTCAAGCATCACATAAAAGCAACGCAAAGAGGTCAACCACATAATAGTTTTCTGACGCCATCTCTTGTAATGAGTGCTCTCAAACGGCGTTGGTTTCAACAAACCCGCAAAGCCAACATATGAAAATTGCCTATAATCACGTTTTTGGATTGTTAGAAATTTATGCAAATTCATGTTTAATTTAATCCATAAAAATGATTTAATCAAAATGATCATGATATCATATATGTGCTTGTTCAGATAAAACATCATGCATATCAATATAGTGTTAACCAGCAAGGTATTCCTCATGATATTGTCGAAGCAAAACATGGTTATCATCCGGTTAACACTAACCAGCAAGGTCATGAATGAGACAATTGAAAGAACAAGATGGTTAACAAGATTATACCTTGCGGCAGAGCCAGAAGCACCCGAAAGCGACATGGTGCTTTGTCGTTGTAGCCGTCTCGATCGGTGCAGTGCAGAGAGGATGCCGTGAAGACTGCGTCGCCGGGAGGAAGACGATCAACACCTTGCGCCAACGCCGGGAACAGGAAGTGGATCAAGCGAGTAGTCGTGCCGTCTTTACTGGACACTCTCAAAAACGTGATGGCCGCCCTTCACCCAAGCAGGTGAACTCGCTGTACGGAGACGTTCCGGAGGCTCTACTCTTCCATCTCGTGTGCGCGTAGGAGATAGAACGGGGAAACTCTCACGCTGCTGAATATGTGATGTGTATCTGGGAAAAATCAACTGAAGGCGTAGTTCTCTGTATATACAGGTAAGGGGAGAGGAGGCGAGTAGCCCTGCGCTGGCAAGGATGCAAGTAGGAGTCGGAGAGACGTTATAGGAGAAACTCCTGCAATCAAGGTCACCAATTTTGGTAACTCCCCCATGATGGAAATTGAGTGGCAAAATTAAAGTCACGCCCGCCCGTCCAATCGCCTGCCTGCCACGCCTGCCTGCCACGCCCACGGCCGGGCAACGGCGGCGCGCGCGCGCGTGTTGCAACCTGCTATCCTTATTTCAACTTCTCAAAGTAACCGGTCAAAGACCAACCAATTAAGTTGAATTAACCTTCAGTTAAAATACCGTATGGGACTAAACCATTTAATGTGCATTATTCGGACTATAGAGTTTTATTTGATTTATTAAATATTTAATGGGCCAAAGCCCATATTATATCTAACACTTTGTTTATATTGTGTTGCATGTAGTCACCTCTATGTTTTAGTGAATGCCTCATGTTTCTACTAGAGCTAGGGGAGGTGACTTTTTTTTGTGTGTGTGCTCTCGATCAATTAGCTTGTGCAAATATGTATTATCTAATATGACCAATTCTAGTATACTAGTTAATAATGTATTGAGCCTACTTCGAATGCTATGAAAGTCTATATAAGAGTTTCCACGAGCAACCAAACATAGATAAATTGTATTGGACAATACTGGATACTTGCATACTGACGATCACTCCACTGTGCTGCTGCCCCTTTGCACGAGAGGTTTGGTTCCGCATCTGCCAAGCTCTAGGACACCAGTTACCGCCATTGGAGTAGTCAGTCTATGCTTGGTGGAGACGGCTGCGATCAACTTGGAATCAGCAGCACAAGAAGGGCCTTGACTCCCTATTCGGCCTCGTCTCCTGAGAAATTTGGAAGGAACGGAACGGCCGCTGCTTCAGAGAGGCCGCGTCCACGGTAGATGAGCTACTGATGGTCATAAAATCTCATGCCGACCAGTGGATTCAGGCAGGGGCCAAGGACCTAGGAAGTTTAGCATCGGGGGGTGTAGCCCGCTGCTCACCGAGGTCTCAAAGTTGTATTCAAAACATGTAGCACCTTTGGGCTGTTGGCCGGGTGCTGGTCATTTGTAAAAACCTTCTATTTTCTACTTAATACAAAGATACGTAGTACTCTTGCGTATTCGAGAAAAAAAAACGATCACTCCACTAGCTCATCCAGCGTAGAACAGGACACCGCTTGAGGTGATTGATAACCCCCGTACTTTTGGCACCGAGCACCCTCCATGATTCCTGGGCAACACGAGAAAAATTGTCGTTGGATGCATCTTCTGATCTTCTCTATATAGATAAATTTTATAGGATCAGGAATTTTGATAAAAGGTACAAGAAAAACTTAAGAGTTAAATGTCAATTATATGGTTCCGTTCAAAATTCTATATTCTTATGAAATCCTTTTAATCTTAGCAAGTCTGTTTGCTCTAGCCAAACGATGTTGGCACCAAAACCTCAGAAATAGAAGGAAAAGAAAACATGGACGCTCCACTTGTTGGAAGGCAAGAGGGTCAGCGGAAAGTGCAAAAGGTTCACTGTACATGTGATAGATCGCCACTGGAGCACTTTATAGTGCTAGCTGTGATGTTGTAACAGCGCAGTGAACACTGGCAACACACTGGCATGGTCTATTGTAACCTGATTTCCAAGTCATCAGCACATCTGGAGCCCAGAAATCAATGTTTGCTAACAGCAAATTAACCATGAATCGCTGTGCAGGCCCCATCCAGGAATGAAAAGGACAACAAGTTGTGCTGCACAGTTGATGAATTGTCACTGACCCCCATGTTCCCTGCTCTCTGAGCAACTTCACATGGTTTTGTTATGGCTTTATATGCTTCATCAGTCGTAATAATTCTGGCATATATATCTCTTGAATATAGCATATATAAAAACAAGGGACTCAACTTGCAAGCACCAGAAATACAAGCAACTTGCACTGTCATCTATCTAGAACGAGCCCACCCAACCTCAAAAACTGTTTTGGCTTTGCTATGAATGCTATTATAGGTTTCGCAAAAAAAAAAATGAATGCTATTATAGAGCATTTGGTATGGACGTATGGTAGCTAAGTATACTTAGTCTGAAATAAGACAATCAACCATGCCATTATGCCCTTCTCGGCCTTTGACGCAGCTTCATATGTCATACACAAAGATATTTCATAGACGTTTCAGTTTTTGACCTTCAAGATGTGACGGATCAAATGCTATCACAAGTCTGCAATCCATCGGCCTTATACAAGCAAAAGAAGCATATAAAAACGAATGTGCTAGTTTTAGGAAAATAAAGGCATGCGGAATTATTTTGGATTTTCTGTTGAGTACTTCCTTTTTGAAACGAGGAATCTCCCCATTTTCATTGATAACAACGAAAATACCAGTTTTGCAGAGTATTTTAGAAAGATGAAAGAAGTTTGCAGAAGATAGCAGAAACTACCCAGAAAATTATAATATGTATACTACTTGGTCTGAAAATTATGCAACTTTGTATTGTGTGAATTGTTAGATACAAGATTTTCGAGATGTGATGGAACAGATATGATCACAAACGAGAAAAAAAAACTTTGATCCAGTAGTGTAAACACGCAAAAGAAGTATGCATACAAAATCATGTATGTGCACGAGCCCAATTCATTATGGCACATGGCAATAGAATAACTACTGTGGGTGGCTCTTTAAAGTAACAACGGATACGTGTTGAATATTAGTGTGTATGAACACATGCATGGTTAGCTGAGCGATGGCAATCAACATTGCTTCAAAGGATAAAAAGGCACGCTTAAAACTTGAAAGCGATGAGCACCACAAGCATCAGGACAAAACCAAGAGTTTTCTGACGATTTCTTGCTGGATTCCACGCACCTACACCCAGGCATGTACGGTCCAGCTCGAGAAGAATGACAGGTCAGGTCATCCTTGTGAAACGGACAATAATAAATCAATCAATCAATAATCCCTAGTAGAAGTAGAACAAACAAAAGAATCCATAACAAGTGATGTAGACAGAACGTGATGAAAAGACCAGGAAGATTAGCAATTTTTTATTTGCATGGTAGCTAAAGGAAGTTGCTGGCTCCAAAAGATTAATTATATATATATATATATATATATATATATATATATATATATATATATATATATATATATATATATATATATATATATATATATATATATATATAGAAGAAAACTATTATAAAGACAAAGCATTATTTATGGAAGTGATGCCACGACTAACATTGGCACTTTTTTCATATAAAAAATGATGGAGCTTTAGGATTTGTGCAGTTTCTGGTTTCATGTAGTAGAGCAGACAACTCCTTGTAATAAGCAGGCTGATATACTACACAAGTTCACCTACAGATGATCTGCAGCACAACCGCATAGGAAAACTGTTAAGAAACAGAAACAAGACAGACTAGGTGATGTCTACTCTTGAGAGCTGCTGAATAGTGTCACCATTCACCAACATATCAGCAACAGTGCTTTTCTCAGGTGATCCAGGTGAAGGTTAGATGAACTACGATGATTTTAAATCATTCAGACTTTATTAAGTACCTGTTTATATCATCATACCCCTTCTGTTCCAAAATAGAAGTCGTTCTTGTTTCCCGAGAAGTCAATATTTTTTAACTTTGACCAATTATATATAAAAGAATATTAATATTTATAATACATAATTAATATTATTAGATAGATCGTTGAATATACTTTCATATTAAATTTATTTAGAGATATAAATGTTGCACGCGTTTTATATAAACCTAGTCAAAGATAAGAAAGTTTAATCGACACACATCCCATAATGACCTTCTTTCTGGGACGGAGGGAGTATGTGACGAGGCTTTCTCATTCACTAACCAAAATATGTGGATGTCATCCACAGTGCTAAAGTGAGACACAATAATGTCACGAGGGCCCAAGGCAGAATGAAAAGGCAAATGCACACAAGCAGAGCCGTGATTAGAAGAGGAATGAACATGACAGACTGAATAATCAGCAAGCAAAGGGGCACAGGCATTGCAGTTGTCTAGGAAGTAGGAATGGTCGTGAGACGGACTGAATATGTGAACGTAGCACTTTGTACTGGGCCTGACTCCTGAGCATAGAGATTTATACATTTCTTTCGAACCAAGTGTCCAAGAAAATTATAAATAAAATGTACTGAATAAAACGTGTAGTCAGATTATAAAACATGTAGTCAGATTACCAGGGCTCATGCGTGTTGCAATTTTGCAGGCAGCAAACAAATACTGAGTGTTACCAGAAAATGGGCCTTTGCCATACAAGAAAGGAAAGAAAGTAGCCCATTCATCTGTATGCAAAAAGCCCAACACAGCCTACTCAATACACAAAAATGAGATCTAAGCCATAATCCCGGTATACATGAATATATGATACATCTCAGAAGGGGAAGGTTAGATGCACTACAGCTGGGAAAACCATCATCGCTTTGTATAGAAATTGTCTGAGACAACAATTACACCTGAAAACATGTTACTCTGAGCAACTCAGCACGAGATGGCAGTTGATATCACAGTTCTACAGCAGGCTGGGTTCAGCTTTCATCGAGTTGCATAGTTTCAAAGTTTCCAAAGCAACTTCACTGAAGTTCCTTTCATCTTTTTTTTTCTTCCCCCTATGAGGCACTGCTTTAAAAAATAAATCTAATGAACCATGACACGGTCAGCTAATGTACTTCACGCTTCAGCATCCACATCTATATCCAGCAACTGAACTGCCTGTAACCCCGCATGAACATTTTAAAATATAGAGTTAATATGGATAGATAACAAAACAGCTCCGCATCAAAGATTAGGGAATCAGAAACACAACAAATCAAGTTCATTGTTGTGTTAAGTCTTTCTTACATGATCCCAGCCTCACATGAATAGCTCTACAGAACGCTTGAGTTCACTAAAATCATCGCTGAGCTGCTGAGCAGACAATACAACACTCAGTTACACATTCCAGGAGCATCACATTCTCCACTGCAGCAATCTTTTGTTGCTTGGGAAGCTACATAGCTTACTTACCATTAGTCAGTCCACATGACAGCCAATGTAGATAAGAGAGTAACCAGGCAGCTCATCAATCTTCCTCCTTTTGGACCCAAACTTTCACTGTCTTGTCATTATCAAGCGCCCCTGATGCGATCATGTTTTCCCTGGGGTGGCATGAAACTGCAATGACAGTATCAGTATGCCCTTCCAGTTTCTGCACTATTCTTCTTGACTGCAGGTCCCACAGGTAGACGCATTTGTCCTCAGAGCCACTGACAATATACTTGCCATTCGTGATGGAAAATGCCGCTGGGATGCAGTACTTTGTGTTAACATGGCCTGTATATGTCTTCAGAAACTTTCCAGCTGAGAAATTCCAAAGCCTCTGCATAAATAATAAACAAAGCATGAGCAGATGCCTTCTCGTTACTCCTACTACTTTTCCATATAAAACTGGTTGGTATTTATTTCTAACAGATAATCACATATAGTTGTGGGTGCATTCACATCTATGAGCATACTTGCAGTATATAAAGTGGAACCAAAAGCTCAATTGATAGATGAGTAAATGAATTGAAAATGAGCTGAAGTGAGATCTAAATATCCAATATGATTCTAAATACACATGGAATAGCCTAAAAGACAAGACAGTGAAGAACAGAAATATAGTTCGTGGGATAAAAGACAATAGCATAAACTGATAAAATACTGCAATACTCCAAGTAAATGGAACAAATAAAAACAAAATTGTAGTGTCCATCAACCTTATGAAATCCATTTGCCTCTACAGGAAATGGTTGGTCAGGCTAGGGTCCTGAGGATAGTGAAATGAGATCAAAGCCTCTTTTCTTTTCTTTTCTTTTCTTTTGGTAGTGGAAACAGTAATGGATACCCCTATTGTTGGGGATGAGGTCTTCACTGCATCTTATATTTATATAAGCACCATATAGAGGATATAATTACAGCAATGTCTGTCATAAACTGCATCTAAATGCAGTCTCACAACAATGTTAAAAGGCGATAATTCAGGTCCTTGCTTCCCATCCTTTTTGGTGTCCTAACTCCTAGCTCCTAAGCCTTGATATCACTTCACAGTTCACACTGCCATGTGAGAATCACTACCATACATGGATAGTAACCAATTCTATGCATAGTTCAAGTGCTGCTTCTAAATGGAGGATGTAAGATCCCTTACTTTTATGGCCTGTTAAAAACTATATGATCAAGATTAGTTTTGTTTCAAGCATTGACATCACTTCACAGTTCACAATGCCACATGAGAATCACTACAAGACGTGGATACTAAACAATTCTATGCCTAGTTCATGTGCTGCTTCTAAATGAAGGATGCAAGATCCCTTACTTTTATGGCCTGTTAAAAACTACATGATCAAGATTATTTATGGCCTGTTAAAACCTATATGTTTAATTGCTGCATTTGGCAACAGCATCTTAGGTTTCTTGCATGGTCATTATTAATAAGGGGAGGCAAACATATATCAGGCCAGACAAAGAACAGAAGGAATATACTCCCTCTGTATTGGTAATTCAAGTCGTTTTGGACAGCAACACGATCTTCAAAGCATAACTTTGACTTCTTATTTTTATAAAAATATTTATTGGAAGTGATATATGTATATATTTTATGAAAGTACTTTTCAAGACGAATCTATTCATATGGTTTTCACATTTCCAAACACAACAACTTAAAAGTTATTCATGATTTATATTCCCAATGTTTGACCCAAGCCTTGTCCAAAATGATTTAAATTACCAATATGGAGGGAGTACATTATAACCAACAGTCAGGCAGAGGCCCATTAGCCAACTAAAGCCCAATCCCAAGCCTCAAATCCCAGAAGAGCCTCCCACCCCTCCTTCACTAGTAGCAGCCAACACCTGTGCCTTCCCAACGCTCCCATACACAGCAGCAACCTACTCTAACACTCCATGCCACCTCCAGTGGTCGGAGAGGAACAACAGAAGACACTGGAAACAGGATGGAAATGGGTTCGGAAGGGGCGAATAAAACCAGAAAAGGGTAAACAACTGTGGTAACAAGACAGAGAAGAGTGTGCGGCTATGGGTTCGAGTAGGGGAAGGGTGGGTGGGTGATGTCAGGATCGAGCCAGAAAAAACATGCACTTAGCAGAGGGCGATGCCTTGGCGCCGAATCGACACCTCAAAAACTAGAGCTTCATGCATAATCAAGTCATATTTGGACTAATGGTAAGATACTAATGTGAGATCACAATGTTTTTAAGAACGCACAAGGAAGATACAGTAAGAGTCAGTTTCTGGAAGAACATAATTTGACTTGATATATTGATACGTTTCAAATCATGGCATGCTCAATAAAGAGATCATCAACATGACTAAACACTTACCAATTGTTGTTGATTATAAAAGACAAAAGTCACTTGAACATATGCAGTTGTAAACATTACACATTCAATCCTATCATTTTTGCAATCCCAAAAAAATGTTTACATATACTATTGTGGACCTAAAGCCCAGCCCAGGCTGGTGCCTGAGGGAGGAGGCATGCAGGTGGCCCACCACACCCGCCATGCCCACCATTGTCCACCTGTTGGCTGGCTCACCAACTTGGTCAGCACATTATCTTTAATAAGAATCTCGGTAGGTAAAGTAAGAAGTAAACTATTAAACCCTATCTCCCTCCCTCCCTCCTGCGTCAAATGCTCCTTGCTGACACCCTAGCTGCCAGCAGACTCATCCTCCCCAACAAACCAGGTCAATAAAATCATTCGTACAGCACGCAACCAAAATAATTACAATATTGATTGATGGTCCAATATTGCCACCTTTGTAAAGTTGAAACTGTTAGATTTGGTAGTTAGGATTGTAATCCGATATTGCCATAAATATATCTAGGGGAGCCAACTTGCCTCTCAAGTCTCTGTACTCTATGCATTATATTCCATTCAAGAGGCTCAATGCAATCCATCCCATACATTATACCCAATCTACTACGCTTTCATCATTTCATGGTATCACAAGTTTAGAGTTTTGATCCTAGGCTGAGGCTTCCATTGCCTCCGCCGCACCGCACCTGGGGAGATCGATCTACACCAGGGGCAGCGCCTTGGTAGAAAGGGTTTGGCCGTGGATCTAATTGATTCGCTGCCCTAGCGTTGTCTTGCGACAACAGATCAGAACCTACCTCTTCTCATGGGTCCATCTGCTCCATGGCCATGCCCCTTTAGACAAGGTGTGCCACCGGCGGGAGGACCACACTACCACGTGCGAGGTGGATACTACCACCCAGTCCCTTGCCATGGGGCTGCCAAGCTGTCCAACCTCGTCACTGGCACCGCCTCGAGCCTCTGCCCTTCACCACCCTCCACCTCTCCCCGATCTGCGCTAGGCCGTCGTGCCGCCCCACTGTGGGGGTGCCGTGGCGTGCCCTGCGCCGTCAGCCTGCACCTCACTCAGGTGTGCCGTGGGCAAAACAAATACATTAAGCACTTCCTTAATAGACACCTACTCGTATTACAAATAAGTCAAGAGAGCAAAATGAACTTTTCAGCATTACAGCACACCCGGCACTATTTTCCAGCTGGACTAAGTGTAGGGCAAGGCAAGCACGCACAAAATAAAATGAGAAGGTACTTCAACCCATTATCTCAGGATGGATGGAGTTTCAAAATATTAGGAGCTACACAATATGCAGATCACCCACATGTACACTACTGCAGAAACCTTATAGTAGATTACTGCAAGCACACAAGCATGCTCGGGCTGTAACAAACTAGTTTGGAGGTCCACTAACTCCTCCCGCAAAAAAGACTTTGTTGGACTGCAGACACGATAGTTTAATCACCATATAATGAATTTTTCTGTCTAGACAGAATCATGGGGTTGCCTCAATGAAGCAGCTTGCCCTCCCATAACACCCAATTAAGGTAGGACTACCTCAGAGGCACCCCCAGGAAGTTCCCCAAATGTAACACTAACATAACAGAACTTAGACTGGACACAAAGAATCCCTTTAGAACATGCCACGCTTAAACTATCCTGCTCCAAACCTCCGGGCTTATACTTCCCCTTCCCCTCAAGTCATGGGCGGATCTATATTGAGTGTTGTGGGTGCGGCTGCACCCACGTAAAATTGAAAAGATAGTAGAAAGAGTCAAATTTTCACCATATTTGCACCCTCAAGTCATAGATGCTTGCACCCACAAGGCAAGGCACCTCCCTTGGATTTGCTCTAGCTCCGCCCCTCCCTCAAGTTACCCCGTCCCTCTTGCCACATGGGGGTCTACAAATATTGGTACCCCAGTTTATGACGCCAACCATGAATGCTGAAGTCTTACAATCATAACACGTTGGACAATCATATGCTCCCATAAAAACAAAATTGTAATTTCAGTTTTTCACATATGCAGCAAGGTGGAACAATATGGCAACACTAAAATGCAAAAATTTAAGGGCAATCGACTTCGGACAACTAACCAAGGTGCTGTCAAGCGTTGCCGCGAGGATGAACTTGCCGTTGGGGGAGAACTTGGCAAAGGACACCGGTGGGCTCTCGTCGTCGATGAGGGTTTTGACGCAGTGACCGGTAGCCGAGTCCCAGACGCGGCAGAGCCCGTCGTAGCTCCCCGACACGATCATGTCGCCCTCGCGATCAAAGTCCACGGCAGTGACGGGCTCGGAATGGGCCGGCAGCACGCGGAGGCACTTCCCGGACCTGACCTCCCACACGCGCACCGTCTCGTCGAAGGACCCCGAGGCGAGGACGTTGCCATGGGGGCTGAAGGAGACGCAAAAGGCGTAGTTGGTGTGGCCCGTGAGCGTCTTGATGAGGCGGGCCCCGCCGCCGACGGCGAGGTCCCAGATGCGGACGGTGCGGTCATCAGAGGCGGAGGCGAGCAGGCGACCGTCGGGGGAGAAGGAGAGGTCGGAGACGCCCTCGCCATGGCCCGCGAGCTCCGCAACGGGGGTGAGATCGGACGAAGACCACACGCGGAGAAGCTTGTCGGCGGAGGCGGAGGCGAGAAGGCGGCCATCCGGGGAGAACTTGACGGTTGAGACGGCGCGGCGGTGCCCCTCAAGTGTGGAGCGAAGGACGTAGCCTGGGGATGCCGAGGCATCGTCGGCCGCCGGCGCCGCCATTGCCGCCGATCGGAAGGGTTTGGGGGTTTTGGAGGAGTTTCTCCGCGAGACGGTGGTGCGGCAAGGTGGACCGGTGCGTGAATGATTTCCGTTTTCGGAGTTTTAACGGAGGGGTGGGAGATAATGGGCTTTTCAGTTATTGGGCCCATTAGGTCTGAGGCGACTCGATAGTGTTTGGGCTTACAAAATGAATTGAATCTAAAAGCTTTTGGACTTTACTGGTTGAGCGTGCGTTGCAACTCACCCTGGACAAATTACCCGCTATCCAATACCTGAATCCGAAATACCCGAACTACCCGTACCCGATCTACTCAATCACAATTTTCCAATAGTTATTCCAGATACCCGAAATTAGTTTGGGTAAATCGGGTAGCACCCGGCGGTACCCGAATTTCTTGAACTACCCGAAATTAGTAGGGGTGTTGAATGCAAGCTGTGCAGCAGTCAGTCTGTGAACAATAAATGTTGGTGGAAGTGGAAATGTGGAACTGTAGTATTTATTTATTATATCTGTGTGGCAGTCTGAGACTCGTCTTTTATGAATTTGTGTTATGACTTGTGACAATGAAGCTGTGAATCAGTCATTAGTGAATGTGTTTGTCATTGTTCAGTGATCAGTTGTAGTTGTGGAACTTGTGTTAAACTGCTATCTAGTAATGTAAGTTGGTACTTTGGTACTTATATTTCTCTGTGAAATGCTGCAAAGAAAATTGTGTGCAATGATTAAGAATGCTGCTAGAATGATTTATAGTTTGCTGTGTTTTCTGAATATCGGGTAGATCGAGAATACCTAAACCCGAATTTGCGGGTAGTGAATTTGCGGGATGATATCAGGTACTGATTTCCATTACCCAAATTTCTCATTACCCGAATTTCCCGACCCGAAATATTCAGGTAACCCGAACGCCCAGAGTGAGTTGCAACGGGACAATATCATATATGTATGGCCAATGTAAAGAATTAACTTAATCAAAAATAATTGAACAACACGATTTATTGAATTTGATTTGATGATGCTCGTACTTATAGTGTCTTAGCTGCCAAGAAGAGTAAAATTTCAAGACCTCTTTGAAGCACAGGATTCTCATAATAATATAATAGAAAAAAATGTAGGATTCAAGTCACATGAAAAGTCACGTGAAACTTATAATTAATTTGCAATGGAAAAAGCAATCATACGTATAGGTCGTCGTGCCCACGCCTTTGTCATAGCCTTGCAGTACATATAGAAGTTTTATTTACAAAATTACAACGATGCACTCGTTTACATATGGCAGCAGATCAACCCTGAACTACAATGCTCCTCTCTGCATTCTTGCAGTACACTATAGACGGCTCACAGGTCAGCAACAAGCTGATGTTAGTTCTGTGTTATTACTGTACATGAATCAGAAAGGAAGAACCTGATGATCAGGTGCATATCGAAACTGACGCTCTTGCAGTGTTCTAACAGTTTGGACTTCAGAGAGGACATGTAAATGGAGCTCATTTCTTTTGGTTCCAGTATACACAGCTCTTTCCCACTGCACGACATCTTCAACTTGCTGAGGGCAGTGGTGGTGGGACCTCATGCTCTACCAGATCCGAACCATCAAATAAGCTATCGCCATGATGGTTGTGTGCATGCTGTCTATAAAACTGATGTCCGATGATATGGCTGAACTTGCCTTCCAAATTGATCTGTTTAGCTTTTTCGCTTGCTTCTCTAACCTAGAAGCAGTTGACAATGTCAACTTTTTAAAAAACCCTTAAGACAACCAAGAATATTGGATCACAGATATGCATGTTTTACTATGAAACAGTAGGTACCTTGAAGCAATGTTTGATTCAAGAGCAGCTCAAAGGGCAATTGATGACGATAACATATGGAGCAACTTAGCAAAAGCCTCGAAAGTAAAAAAGATTGAATGGCACATCCAAGGCCAGTGTATTATAATAGTAGGTAGTAATGGCTGTAACACTTGTCTTCAATAGTGATATTCCTCTCTGCAAATATTGATGCCTCTCCACGGAGTGGCAACATGCACCAAAAAAGTTGTAACTGTTGCTTCTCTTATAATCAAAATTGAAAAGACAGTTTCATGACAGAATCCACTGAGGCAACTCCAAGGTTACTCAAACCACTTTCTATCAATGAAGCTTCTTCCCCCACCTGTGCAAACAATTTTCCTTTACATATAAAAAGTGGGTAAAGCTCGCTGAAAAGAAGAAAAATAGTCACATTCGTCCGTCATATATGTCCATATTCATGCAATAGAGAGCTCTTGTTTTTCCTATACACAGTACCTCTGGGACTGATGTGTGCTCCATTGGAACTCCGCTGCTATATATTTGAGTATGAACCCTAACAAACATTTAAAACAGGTTAGCCAATGAATCAACCAGGTAGCCAATTCAAAGTTCATGCCGCTACTCATGCACACCACAAATCCAAATGGGTATAACTTGCTGAATATACTTGCACATCGTTTGTGCATAAAGCATGTGGATGTATCATGGATAAATCCTCATTAAACAAAGTGTTTCATGAATAAACAACATTACCATTGATGAAAATAACTAAATTCACAATGCATGATTCGAGCAATAAATTTGATCTTACCTTGCCTGATATATGCAGAGCAGGCGTGGATAGGATACAGACTGCAATTGATGAAATGTAGCATGTACCTGTAACAAGAATCTTAAGTTTCAGCAATCAGAGAACCAAACTGATAAATTATTATTGTAATATGTTCTAGTAAACAATTTACACAACCCAAGAATATTATATTTAAACTTCTCAAGTGGCTGTAGATAACAAGGAATGTTACTGGTCTCATATAACATTTCTCTATGGTCTAGACAACGGTTATTAACTTTTAGAAGCAAGCAACTCTATAAAACAGGGGCGGATCCAGGATGAAGCAAACGGGGGGGGCTAAATAATGAAGGATTAGACTTTAAGCTGTTGATTAATGGTGGATTAGAGGCTAAGCTACAGTGCTTTACATGTAAAATCCAGCTGCCGGGGGGGGCTGCTGCCCGGGCAGCCCGGGCCGTGGATCCGCCACTGCTATAAAATATTTTTAAAAGAATTAGACAATGTGCATAAGACTGATGTCTAGAAGATAGATAAGCCATAGACCATATAGAAATGTCTGAGGTGGTTGCCATCTGCCAACTAATGCAGAATGGTGCATTAATATTTGAATGGCTCAAAAGCTAAAATAAACAAAGAATAAATAGGCTTCGGGAGGGGAGGGGTCAGCTCTAATTAAATACTTGCAGTTGCGTCGATTCAGGCCCTAGCTTGCTTGCATTAGGGCCTTTTTGAAATGTAGAAATTTCCTAGCATGAATCAGTTCAAATTCACAGGAAAAACACACGATCCAGGAAAAATCTAGCATCCCAAACACTCTAACCGACAACTAACTGAATGGGTGGAAGAAAGATCGATCTGGTTTAGATTGACAACTGAACTAAATCTTGGAAATCATTCTTCTCATACATATTTTGTTGTTGCTACTGGCTGCTGCCACATGGTAAGTTAACTTCAATTTCAACATTAAAAAATGTCTTTTCTCGACACTACTGCCTGGTTCACCTCTTCATGCCTTCATGATGCGTCATGCATAATCATCCCCAAAAACTACAGAGCTGCACCAAGACGTTCTAGTAATCTTGAAGTGGGAAATGATACAAAACTGAACAAAGAACCCAAACAAATATTTCACAGATGTTCCAATCTTGTCGCACCTGATGTTCTAGTAATCTAAATTCAATTTTGCTACTGCAACACCATTCATATAGCCTACACAGATGGATCAGACAAGCACGCAATTTTGCTACTGCAACAACATATATACACAACTAATGGACCCAAAAAGACAACTCAAGAACTGCTATCCTTCTTCTACTGTTGTCCATTGTAAATCAAAACACTCTGAAGGAATTGGCAAGCTGCTATACTACTTGAAGGAATTGTAAGTCTGAAACTGAACAACTGAAAAACAGACCACCTGGTTGCTGTCATATAATTTAGGTTTAAACATTAGTCACTGCTATACCTCAAAAAGGGCTCTGATCTTGGAATGGCGATGTTGTCAGACACCAACCTCCTATATGGTGCACGGCGGCAGTCCACCTCCCTCTTCTCTACAACGTTCTGCCGATGTCTCAGACCACCTCCCTCTCCTCCAGGCGCAAGGGGACCTAGACTGCAGATGCAGGGTGGTAGATGCTGAGATGTGTTGCTGATCGAGCCCGCAACTGCTGATTGGAGGAGGATGATACGGACGGTGAATTTGTTTAAGAGGGGTTGGGTGCTCCGTTTCGTACATCAGGAAGGGAAGAGAAGGGGTTGGCACACCTGGTTCTTCTCTTCGCCGGAGAAGTGCGGCGATGTGGCGGGAACAGTGTCGGTGTGTTGCGGTGGCGGCGGTTTGGCGAGGTCAGCCGACGGCTTCACCTTCGCGGTCGTAGGTGCCCACGTCTCGTCCGGTAGCGGTCCGTCCGACGGCGACAGTGGCTTGGTGAGGTCGTCTGGCGGCTTAACGTTCACGGTCGTAGGGATTGCAGGTGTCCCTTGGTCCGGGGCGGCGGTGGCGGTGGAGGATAGAGTGGAGCGCGGAGTCGGGAGTCGGGAGTTTTTTTCTTTAATATCAGGCAAGCGGGGGAACGAACTGTCGTGGTGGCATTCTACGGAGAGATATGGGTGGAGCCGTCAAACGTCAGGGTGAAGCGATAGTAATCAGACGATAACATCCAGATCTTTTTAGTTGTAGAGACTAGAGCGTGCGTGGGCAGAAAATCTAATTTCCGGCTACACACCAATTTAGGAAAGAAAATATTGTAGTTGTCAGAAAAGGGAAAAATAGATCTAGGGTTCGCTGACTCCGACGCCCTTGCCCCCGCCGCAGGCACTAGGGTTCGCTAGAGCTCCGGCAATCTAGGGCCGCGGTGGCCGCCCTCTTCCCCTCCCCCCACAACCGTCATCTTCTCTAGCTCCGGTGAGCTCGCTCGCCGCTCCAGCTTCGGCGAGCCTCCTCGCCCAGACCTGGCCCGATTGCCCCTGCCGCCGCTAGCTCCCCTAAGCCACCCATCGACCATCCCCACAGCCTGGCCAACCTGCCTCCCCCTAGCCGACCATTCTATAGTCATCGAAGTTAGGGGAGAAGAAGGGAGAGCTCGCCGTAACCCTAGCCCGATCTAGGAGGAGAGAGGATAAAGAGAGGAGGAGGGTTCCTACCTGGCCCCGCCACCACCACCGCCATCGCATCCGCCATGTCCGCGCGTGGGGGACGCGGTGGGGCCCAGGCACGAGGACGACGTCGCCGGGTCACCGTCACCGATGAGAGTAAGAGTGAGAGCGAGAGCAAGAGGTGTGCAGGCGCGGGACAGGGTGTGGGGGGTAGCGGGCAAGTAGTGTGTGTGAGTCGCGTCCCCACATCCTACGTGTTTTTTAATTAGCATTTTCGAAAGCGTTTTATATAAGGAAGATTTTATTGATTTTCAAACGTGATATATCGAGTTGAAGTGATCTGATACAAAAGGTTTGAGATTCAAAATTATATCTACAAAAGGTTTGAAAAAAAATCCAACCTCTGCTTGATGTGAACACAACCACAAAATAAAACAAAACAACCTCATAGACTCTCCAATAACTGGCTAGAGGCTCTTGTTGACCTCTAACTTGTTGCATCTCACCTTCCTCTCTTAATCTCTACTACTAAAATGATTGAAAATGATCTCTACTACCAAAAAGATTCAAAGGAAATCGTCAGCACTAGCATTTAGCGTGCCTTCTCGGTCCCTCGCGCCTCTCTGAGCTCGAACTGAATTAGGGATGCCAATGGATACCCGATTACTTGACGGGTTTTATCCGCTAAAGACACGGGTATGGGAACATTTCTATACCCGCAGGTATGCTAAAGGTAAAAATATCTACCCATTGGGAAGCAGGTATGGGTATGGAAAGATATTACACTACTACATAAAACTTTACCGAGGCGAGCAAATTTGATTTACCGAGACGGGCATCGCAACCACCTCGGTCGAAAGGTCACGGTAAACAGGACCTTTTCCGAGGTGGTTCGATGCCCGCCTTAGTAAATTGAATAAAAAACAAGCCGCTCCGCTTGTCGGATCTGCACTGTCGTTGTGCCCACTCGCTAGAGGAGGCCACTCGCTCATCGGATTCGGCCGCTGCTCACCAGATTTAGCCACCCGCTTACTGGATCCGGCCGCTACTAGCCAAATCTGGTTGCCTGCGCCTGGATCTGTCGCCCCCATGACCCAATCCGCCGCCGCCGTGCCATGGGGGAGAGGGAGCGGACCGCCACTGCGAAAGGCCACCATGACTAGATCCACCACCGCGAAAGGTTGTCGTGACCCACGCCGGAGGGGAGCCTTGCCTACGCCTGGAGAAGCCGCGCCGGTCCAGCCACCACGGCTGCTGCATCCGCCTGAAGAAGCCGCCACACCACGCAAGGGGTTTGCGCCGACCATCTACCCACGTCTGTGAAGCCGCGTCGCCCACGTCTGCGCGAGGTTGTGCCAACCACGTAGCCCGCGCCTGAGAGGAAGAGGAAGAGGGCCACCGGGAGAGGAGGGGAGGGGGTGCCGCCGAGAGGGGAGTGGTGGGGGAGGGGCGTGGCGCTAAGGGTCACTGATGTGTATGACTTCCTTCTTCATCGTGTCTCTAGCTTCAAGCTTCTTCATGATGAGGTCTAGCTTCGCAGACACCATGTCGGCTTTCTTGAGCTGATGCATACCTCCTCCTTTCTTGCGAGGTTGAACACGTTCTTCATTCCAACTCTGATTTGAGGTCATCTTCTCAATGAGCGTTGTTGCATCTGTGAGGTTTAGTGACAAGAATACACCTCCAGCTACAGCATCAACTGATTCACGGGTACTAGTGAATAGCCCGTGGTAGAAGGTCTGCATAAGCAACCACTTCTCCATTCCATGATGAGGCCATTCTGATATATAATCTTGGAAACGCTCCCATGCCTCAGCGACAGATTCATCATGTTGTTGCTGAAAGCTTGCAATTTTCCCACGCAGAGCATTGGTCTTGCCTATAGAAAATAACTTGGATAGGAAAGCAGTCGAGCAACGGTCCCATGTAGTGTGACTCTTTGTTGACATAGAACCACTGCTTGGCTTTCCCCAATAGTGAGAATGGGAAAAGACGGAGTAGAATAGCATTTCTGGTTACTCCCTTGATCGTGAAGGTGCTGCAGATCTCGAGAAAGTATTGTAAATGTGCACTTGCATCTTCATGAGCCTTTCTACAAAACTGACTTGCTTGCACCATGGTAATGAGCGCAGGCTTAAGTTCAAATCCATCTTCTCCAACGTTGACTTGAGGTCCAGTACGGATGTTTTCTGTTGTCGGAGCAGAGAACTGACGGAGAGTCTTGTTGGCCATAGCTTCAAATTTTGGTGCTAAATTTCTCTTGTCTTAGCTAACTTCTGAATTTTCTACAGAAATCTTCTTGGGATTGGCTCTGGTCTTCTTTAAGATTGCTTTTGGGTTGTTTGTGTAATTCTCTGAAATGTCAAAGCCCATACATTACCCTATATAAGATAAATAAATAGACAAGAACAAGGGTAAGCCTATTTGAGTTAGAGGTCAATTGGTTACTTCGATCTTTTTATAAATATAAGTTATCAATACTTTCTAAGTTTAATACCTCCCCCGGTAACGGCGCCAAAAATACTTGTTGATATTAATTAACGCAATCGCTAAATAGCAACAACGCTAAACATGCATGGTAATAAAATAATATGTCTCTAAACACTAGTCACCTTTTATATTTACATATACTTTATCATCCCTAATGAATAAAGCTTAGAAGTATATAAGTGGCACTATGATTTTATATAACTAGGCCGAAATATAAATGATATAAAGATATGAACAATTAAGAATAAGAACAATTAAGAACATCCGCAAGCGAACAGATAATTATACTATTGTAGTATTTTACCTAGAGTATTACCAGATTGTCATTTATAATTTTACCACTAAGAAGGTCTGACTAAACTTCTATCTAGATTATTGATAAACTTTATATTCATGATAAAGAGAGTAAACCAATGTTATGCACTCTTACTCAATAACAGGGATAAGTCACATAATTATATATATATATATATATATATATATATATATATATATATATATATATATATATATATATATATAATGATCAGTCATTATAAATAAATAAGTAGATACTGTAACACCCTTGGTGTTAGTTAGCCTCATAATGCATTCATAATGCATGATCATGGCATGACATTACCATAAGCATCGTCATTTCATGTGTATTCTTGCTTGAAACATGACCTTGCAATATTGTGGTTTCTATGTGCTTCCTTTATGTGTTGCTAGGGTCTTTGTATAGATGACATATGTAATGCTATTGTGTGACTTGGGGGCTTGAAAACATCTTTGATATGTTAGTGGAGCAAAATAAGCTAGGGTCTATATTCATGTTTTGGCCAAAATCCAATTTGACTAGGTTTGACCCTAGTTTGACCAAAGCACTGATCTGCTTTGACCGATTTAAAAGTGGTATCTAGAGGTCTTGCATGGTTGTGCAACCTTTACGAAAGTTGTAGAAAATTTATCAAGGAACAAAAGTCTCAATATAACCATCTCATGAAAATGGCTAGAACATCCTCAAACAGGGCCCACAAGTCAGGTTTCCATGTTGTTTCAACACTTAGCAAATTTTCTAAGTCACAATGTGACATTGCAGTTTCATGTGCCCACCTTTGGAGCATTGTAAATCTCAAACTGTGCTGAACTAGCTCTAACCCATATTGACACTTTTATAGCACTCACTTAGCTCTCCAATATTGTTAATAACACCATCCTCTAATTCTCTATGGCTTAGGAGATAGAGTGCTGTGAAAATCAGGTTTCAGTCGAGTGAGTTAACTGAATCTCAGTTTCAGTTTTCTTGTGCCTCACTTTGGGGCGCTGTATCTCACTAACTAAGCCAAACCAGTCCATGATCCTATTGACAAACTTGGAGATCTTACTTAGAACTGCAGTTTTGTAATTAACACTTTGGCCCAATTCAAAATCGTTTGCGAGATCTTGAGCTCCAAACTTAGTCTGACATTCACCTTTATCGGCTTCCATTCAGTCGGTTTCAGTTCGTCAGAGTTCAAAACGCCAAACTCCTTCACGTCGTGGCCGACCGGCCACAGAGCGGCGCTGCCGCGTGGCTGCTACGCGTCGAAGTCGTGTCGAGCTCGCGAGGTAGAATCGCCACGCCGCCTGGAGGCCCCAGCCCGCCCACATTCTCGCTCCAGCGCTCCTCGCCTCGCTTGACTCCGCCACAGCGCCGTCGCCGGCCTCGCTATGTCCGCGCTCGCACTGCCGCACCTCTGGCCACTGCGTTCGCACCAAATGCGCTGCTGTAGCATGCTCTATCCTTGCGTACCTCAGCCGTGCCATTAGCACCGTCGGTTAGGGCAAGAGCCGACATCTCCTCTGACCGCCATTGCCGGAGCGCCGCCTAGCTCGGAGCTCGCTATGGCCCGATCAACCTAGAAACCATCCGTCCATATTGGATCATGTTTCGGGATCCCTTTGAGGTGTAGGTGGGTGACTAGAGATGTTGTATTCTCTACCGTAGTAGTTTGGCCGGAATAGATGCGTCGCCGTGCGCGCTCCGCCATGGCCACCATCTGTGTTGAGCTCGATCCCGGTGAACTTGCTTCCTCTTTCTTCCTTTTAGCTAGCGCATAGCATGTCCTGGAGGTGGGACTCCACGCGGGTGAGATGCTACCGCCTTTAGTGCCATCCTCCTCGCTGAACGTCGTCGCGGCCACAACTTTACCGTCGCCGCCGCCGTACCTCGCACGCGGTTGGACCTCCCTCGCCATTTCGCCGCTTCTTCCTTAGCCCTGACAGCTCCACCGTGACTCCCTGAGCGAGTAGAAGCTCTCCGCGTGCGCAGCCGTGCCCTGTGCTCGCTGGTGCGCCACCACCGAGCGCCGCCGCCCGCCATTGCCGGCGGTGACCTACCTCGGACTAACCCCAACCGCCCCTAGGGACCTCAATCGAATCGCTGTCTTGTGAGGATCGCAACGGGGTGCTTGGTTTCGCCGGATTTTTCACCGGCGGCGAGCTAGTGCCGGCCGGACCACCGTCCCCTGCCCCGTGTGTATGACGATCGGGCCCCGCTGGTCAGCGCGTGTTTCCCCCCTGTGTTGCTTGGTCGGGCCAAACCGGCCGCGGGCCGAGCCGTGTGCTGGGCCGAGCTGGCTAAATCGGGCCGGCCGGTTTAGTTGGTTTAGATTTTGTTCTATTTCATTATTTCAAATAATTGATTTGTACTCCAACTTTGAAAATGTGTATCTCCTGTTTTAGAGGTTCAAATAAGGTGCTTTAAATTTTGGTGTGCTCTACATAATGTCTAGTTTATTATAAAAATATAATGTGTGCCATGTTTTGTGATAAAATAAATAGTTATTATTTATCTCTTTTATTCCTGTAGAAAAAGGAGAAAATGATATCTCTTTCTGTGAAGCTCCAAATGACATGAAATTTTTATAGTGAACTTCTCATACCATGAATAGCTTATGGTTAAATTTTCATGCAATTTGGATGTAGTTTGGTGGAGTTATATAATTATCTTGGTTGCTTGAATGGATCTTGTGTGAATTTTCATAATTTTTCTATAGATCCAGTAAGGGTGAAACTTAGTGAGTGTTGTTTTTATGTTAGAAAGATGTTAGGAAAAATATGAAATCTGTTGTTTGATACTTTTCAATAGGGTTTCCTATTTATGCTAGAAATAGACCTACCATCTGTTATTTTTTATATCTCCATATCTGCTTGTCAAAATGAAATGAAATTTTTATGGTAGCCTATGTGAAGCATTAGGTGGCTACTATAATTTTTGTAGATTTTTATATATAGTTTTACTGTATGTTTCTTTAATCACCTAATTAACTAAATAAATTATAAAAGAATATTAAATAATTTATTTAGAAGTTGGCATTATACTTTCTGATGTTCCTTTGATATGCACAACAAGTTGGTAAACTTAGTTTGGTCCAATTGTGCCTTTGAATCGTCACTAAATATTTAAATTAGTGATTCTGCCATTTCTGGACAGAATTGCTAGTTTAGAGAATTAACCTATAATAATGATGTTTTCATGCTTGGTGATCTATAGCAAAGTTGTTGAGAATTTCATGAACTAGTTGCTGGTAAATTTTGGTAGCATTTGGACTTATAGTTTAGAAATGACAGCTGTTCCAAGCTGGGTTCAGTTTTGGCAGTGCTGTCTGTCTTTTAGAACAGATTCTGTATATATGCTATTTTAACTTGGTAAATGATGAAATCATGCTTAGATGTTTATAAATAAAATATAGACAATTTCATAAGCTTTCCAGAATGTCCTCTTTCAGGTTATTTGGATTTGTAGAACTCCAGTTGTGAGTTTTCTTAGCTACTGTTGATATTATGTGGCAAATACTAAATTGTTGGAATCTTGTTATATGTGTGTTTGGTCTTAACCTTGTGGAACCTAGTGGTTTCTTAGAGGTGTTCAAATGTGTTAATATCGAAGAGGAAATTTGCACCTAATCTTGAAGTGATTTGAATAGAGCACCACATAACTTGGTTTTGTGCTTACAACGTTGCAATGTCATTGCATTCATCTTCACATCATTCATGCACGTCCATAAATCATCATGTCATTTTTGGATGCATACATGAAATTTATTGGGTGCATATACATGCAATAGGTGTACCGAGAATCGTGGTGACCGTAAAGCTCCGCTAGATGTGGAACCCGAAGTTGAAGTCCGTTTGAGAACCGGAGGTCCAGTCCGACGAAGCCGGAGAAGACGTGGGAACCGTTCTTGAAGCCGAACCTTGATATCTCTTCTTTCGGTTAAGGCAAGCCCCGGAGCATTATAAGCCTCCTACTTTCAAAGCAATTATCTATCTATACATGTTATATGTATTGTTGCATTATGTGATAGGAGTTGGTTGAAAACCCTTGCTGCATTGATAACACTCCTTGTCCAGCAATTCGAACCTTGAATCCTAAGTAGACAGGATCGTATCTATGCTTAGCCCTGCTAAATTAGACCGGTAGAAGTCGAGTGATTTCCTGTCACCTGCGAGATATAGGGCTTTGTCAGGTCACGGTTGGCTATATTTGCTATCGTGGAAGTGAACCATGTGTAATAAAATAAAATGAGACCGGATGGGATGATGATAGTGAAACAGCAAGGCATGGAGGTCTTGGGTGTGGATCTATCCCCGTCTGTGTCGATTAAGGACCGAGACCTGGAGCCTTCTATGTCATTTTGAACGCATGCCTGACATTTAGTTGGCCGGCCTAAGGTTGCCGACCGCGAAGCCTAGTAGCTCAACTCAGGCTGCGAAGTCGAAAAGTGAAAGTCGCCTCGGAAGGGAGCCAGAGGGTCCAAGGGCAGGTGAGTTAAAAGTCCTGAGCATCCTGGCCACTGGTATCCCCCAGAACGCGGTGATGTTCGGGCCCACCCTGAGTTGTACCAAAGGTTATCTACGGCTGCCTTGAGCGGGGTTTGCCGGGTGAGTGTTAGGAATACCCCCTCAGCTGAGTTGGAATCGATTCGAGTCGCCGTCTCTCCCGAATAGTGAGAAACTTGACTGGTTATCTCCAGCGTAGATACACTAATTATTAATGATGGTTCGGAATTGATGATAATGATAATGATGGCCTTATTATACCTGCTATGGTTAATATTGTTTGCTCCTAATAAAGTGATTGCTCTAGTACAGGTGCTAATCTAGATGACAGGTTAATGATTATTAACTCGATGCTTAAGCATTAATGATTACTTATCTGTATTAAGCTTTTCTGCAAATGAGTCAAGCTAGCCCACCTTATAAAGCCTTGCATACTCCTTGGTGTCACCTTTGTTTCTGGTTTTTGACGGGTAAGTCTAGCTGAGTACCTTCTCGTACTCAGGGTTTATTCCCACCTGTTGCAGGTAGCAGATTCGTACTTGTTGCTGCAAGTATTGTCTTCGCCATGTGGGTGTGAAGACTAGACCATATGGGCATGGTCTCTGTAGTATCTCTTCTGGTATGCTTTTGCAGGATATGACTATGTACTGGCAGTATTTGATTATTAAATGGTTTCAGAAATTATGTTGCTTCCGCTAATCTGTATTTTAGTTTTGTAATAAAATTATTTGTACTCTGATGTATGAGAGCTACTTACGAACTGTTGTAACAAGTGTTGTGTTATGTTGAATCACTACGATCTTGGTTGCTCTCGGTTTGGTTCGAAATCCCTCGTGATCTCGTGGACTACCGGAGTTATATGGGCTTAAGTTTGAGAATTTGATCGTTTCGGCGATTGTTTTTGAACTTGTGCTCTTATAATTTGGACGGTTCCGTTACAGCTGGTATCAGAGCAAGATTCAACAGTTAAACACATCATTTGTGTATTTAAACAAAATCTTTTGTGGAAAATCTTTATTCTAAACTAAAGAGTGCCAGTGGTCATATCCTATATGCCCAAATAAGGACTATTAGGTGGCTTCCTAAGGTACTAACTTGGGGGTTCTTGCTTGTTTTCTATTTCGTTGTCCATACGGCGTGCTATTGTATGGATGTCATTCCGCTTGGGTGGTAATGTATGGATCAAAATACCTCTACGCCCTGGTAAGTGGGAGTTGTGAGAGCATGACCGTCCAACCGTCGGTCTAGGGGAGAGTAGTCGTGGTTACTCGCATACTTACATGTTTAATCATGTGATTATAAAAGTACTTAATTGTGGGTATATCTGTCGGGTAGCTTTGATACTGAAGTATATACATCGGGGGATGTATGTATGGAAAGTATTTAGTTTACCGCTTTCTTGTGTGCTATATTGGGAATTGTTGGGCTGAAATGCAATTTTTTGCAGGTACACTAACAACGTTTCCTGTAGAACGACTAGTTATCGTTATTGAGAGAACGTGTGTATGCCACCGAACTATACGCTAGAATTTTGAAATTCTTCCTAGGTTTGTGAGGACGTACAGTTCGTGCATGCACCATGTTCGCATCATACATTGCATTCTGCATTACTCCCTCCCTTATAAATTGCTTATCCCATTCTTTTAAATTTTTCTTCCCTCCAAACGGTTGTCCCATAAATAGTTGCATTCTTTCATGAAGAATTGGGGGTGGTCAACCAACCTAGTGGAGTGATCAGTAGTGTCAGCCTTGAAACCCAATTCATACCTGGCCGTGAAGGAAAGCAAGACAAATTCAAGATGTATCTCCTCGAGTTGGGATATGTTTTGATATGCAATTCGCCTCTCCATTGCTTCTACCCTTGTATCTATCCTTGTTTGCTACCCCATCTTTGGATCATATTGTTTCTATACGCCTAATTCCTGACACGTGGGGATTCCTCATGGGTGTGTGTTCGATAATGGTGTTGCGATTAGTACCCCATGGTGCCGCGACGAAATCGGAAGCCTCCTGTGGCGCGCGACACAAGGTTGTGTTGCTCGGCACGCGCAGGTATCAAGGATTGCTAGTCATGATCCATTATGGAGCTACACCAATGTGTTATCTTCTCGTGAACCTTTTTCCTTGAATGTCATTCTCTATCTTGTCAGAAGATCCATGCCTCAACCCAAGAAATTTCCTTCTTTTGGAGATTGGAATTTGCATAGTTGGATATAATCTCTTCCTCCTGCCTATATAATTCGTTAGCAGCCTTCCGACGTCATCAACGCTTACTAGTTTCAACTACTTGCAGATGTCTCGTCAGTTTCGCTATAGCAGTCGGAGTCGTGGCAATACAGGACTATCATCGTCTCCTCCGCAACCTACCTCTGTTGAGTTGCTGCAAATGCTTACCAAAAGTCAGCGTGCCTTTGACGAGAGTGTCAGAAACCATGTCCATCAGGAACCTGAGGCTGCCCAGTACAGCAACTATAAAGATTTCTTGGATACTGAGCCTCCTATTTTTCGAGAAGCAGAAGAGCCACTTCACGCAGACGAATGGTTGAACACTATCGAACGGAAGTTCCGCGTGCTCAAGGTGGCAGATAATATGAAAACAGAATATGCTTCGCAACAATTGCAAGGACCTGCAGGTGTTTGGTGGTGTCACCATCGGAATACCCTGCCTGAGAATACGGAAGTAGTTTCGGATCAGTTCAAGGAAGCATTTCGGGGACATTATATTCCTGCTGGTCTCATGGCAATCAAGCATACCGAGTTTATGAAGCTCACTCAAGGGGACAAAAGCGTAACAGAATATCTACATGCTTTCATCAACTTGTCAAGATATGCTCCAGAATTTGTTAATACGGAAGTTAAGAAGATTGCAAGTTTTAAAAGAGGGTTGTGTCCTAAATTGATGAAGGCCATGTGCAATAGCAAGTGTGCAACTTTCAACGAGTTTGTCAGTGATACTATCCTTCAAGAGAACTGTAATGCTATGTATGCTGCTTCTAAGAGCCAAGAGAAATCTCATGAATCTAATGCACCTATGACCCATACTCTTGTGGTGATTACACCTCAGTATTATTCGCCTGACATATCTACTAGATATCACCCATATCAGAAACAGGATCCGGTCAAGAGGAGCAGTATTAAGAAAGGAAAGCCTAAGGCACCGCCAAGTAACCGACCATGTTGGAATTGCAAGATGTCAGGTCATTGGGCCAGAGATTGTCCTCTTCCTCAGAAGAAATCAAATGATAATAATGTAGATGTGTGTAAAGGTTATGTTCGTTACACCACGGTGGAATCCATTCCTACGGGTGAGATTATCACTGCCGGTGCATTTTTAGTAAACCAACATCCTGCAATTGTGTTGTTCGATTCAGGTGCTTCCCACTCTTTTATTAGTTCAACGTTTGCAACCAAGCATGGTATGAAGGTCGTTACTTTGGATAATAGTGGTTATAATATTAGTGCTGCCGGGAATAATATTTCAACCAACCAGTTGGTCTTAGGAGCAAACATCGAGATAGAAGGACGTCTGTATAATCTAGATCTCGTGGTATTACCAGGATTGGGCCTAGATGTAATCTTAGGTATGAAGTGGATGAGTGGAAACGGTGTTCTGATCAATACCTCTACGAGAGTGGTTATGTTGAGGGATCCAAAAGATCAATAAGCTTTTCTAGTGCAACTTTCTAGAGACATTAGTCCTCAGACTACAGTTAACGCTATGATAGCAAAAGCAAAAGAGATTGCAGAAGTTCCGGTAGTGTATGAATTTCTAGATGTTTTTCCCGATGAATTGCCAGGATTACCTCCAGATCGTGATGTAGAGTTTAAGATTGAGTTAATTCCGGGTACCGCACCAATTTCTAAAAGACCGTATAGAATGTCACCGAATGAGTTAGCTGAACTCAAGACCTAACTTAGTGAACTTTTGCAGAAGGGGCTTATCCGTCCTAGTTCTTCTCCGTGGGGTTGTCCTGCTATCTTTGTGAAGAAGAAGGACCAGTCTCTACGTATGTGTGTAGACTATCGACCACTCAATGCAGTCACTATCAAGAACAAGTATCCGTTGCCTCATATTGATATCTTGTTTGATCAGTTATCTAAAGCAAAGGTATTCTCAAAGATTGATCTGAGATCTGGTTATCACCAAATTAAAATCCGTCTGGAAGACATACCAAAGACCGCTTTCTCTACCAGATACGGGTTATATGAATATCTTGTCATGTCTTTTGGTCTGACCAATGCTCCTGCACATTTTATGTACCTGATGAATTCAGTATTCATGCGAGAACTGGACAAGTTTGTGGTGATATTCATTGATGATATCCTCATCTATTCTAAAAATGAAGAAGAACATGCCGAGCATCTAAGAATTGTTTTATCCAGATTACGTGAACATAAGCTCTACGCCAAGTTCAGCAAATGTGAATTCTAGTTAAAGAAGGTACCTTTCCTCGGTCATATATTGTCTGGTGAGGGAATTTCAGTAGACTTGACTAAGATACAGGAAGTTTTGGATTGGAAGGCACCAACTACAGTGCATGAAGTTCAGAGTTTTCTTGGATTGGCTGGCTACTATCGTCGTTTTATTCAGGATTTCTCTAAAATAGCTAAGCCTATGACTCGACTACTTGAGAAGGATAGGAAGTTTGATTGGACTCCGGAGTGTGAACAATCTTTCCACACTCTACAGACTTTGTTGACATCAGCTCCTGTATTAGCGCAACCTGACATTGAGAAACCGTTTGATGTGTATTGTGATGCATCGGGTACTGGTTTAGGTGGCGTACTTATACAAGGAGGCCAAGTTATTGCGTATGCTTCGCGTCAGTTAAGAAAACATGAAGTTAACTATCCAACTCATGACTTAGAGTTAGCTGCTGTAGTGCATGCTCTGAAAATCTGGAGACACTATTTGCTTGGAAATATATGCAATATTTATACATATCATAAGAGTCTTAAGTACATATTTACTCAACCTGAGTTAAATATGCGCCAGAGAAGATGGTTAGAGTTGATCAAGGATTATAACCTCCAGGTGTATTACCATCCGGGTAAAGCAAATGTGGTTGCCGATGCCTTGAATAGAAAATCTCACTACAACTCTCTAATAGAAGAAGATTTTCATTTGTCCCACCTCTTACATCCTATTGTAATCCATCATATCACTGTAGATTGTTCTTTGAGAAGTAGAATCATTGAGTTACAAAAGACTGATACTGGTGTATTTCACATTAAGAGAAAAATGAAAGAGCAAGAAACTAAGCATTTTCGAATCGATGAGAAGGGAACTCTATGGTTCAAGGATAGACTCGTGGTGCCAAAAGATAGAGAACTCAGAAATCAAATCTTATCTGAAACCCATTCTTCTAAGTTGTCCATCCATCCTGGTAGTAGTAAGATGTATCGGGACCTCAAGCCGTACTATTGGTGGACCAAGATGAAGAAGGAAATTGGAGCCTATGTCGCTAAGTGTGATAATTGTTGTAGAGTTAAGGCCATTCACATGAAGCCTGGTTTACTCCAGCCTTTGTCTATTCCAGGTTTGAAATGGGACGACATTGTTATGGACTTTATTGTCGGATTACCAACCACCCAAAAAGGTTTTGATTCTATTTAGGTTATAGTAGATCGTTTGACAAAGTCTGCTCACTTTCTCCCCGTGAAGAGTAACTATCACCCACACCAATATGCTGATATCTACTTCCAAGAAGTTATACGTCTTCATGGAGTGCCTAAGTCTATTGTCTATGACAGAGGGTCACAGTTTACTGCTCGTTTTTGGGAGCGCCTACATCAGAATCTTGAAACTAATTTGGTTCGTAGTTCTGCTTATCATCCACAGACGTCGGGGCAGACTGAGCATGTGAATCAGATTCTTGAAGACATGCTTAGAGCTTCCATCATCTCTTGTAATGGCTCCTAGGAGAAATGGTTGCCTCTCGCTGAATTCTCTTACAACAACAGTTATCAAGAGAGCATCAAGATGGCTCCATTTGAAGCTTTATATGGCCGCAAGTGTAGAACTCCTTTGAATTGGGTGGAACCTGGAGAAAGAAGGCTCTATGGTATTGACTTTGTAAAAGAAGCTGAGGAGCAAGTTCGTGCTATACAGAAAAATATAGCAGCTGCTCAGGCTAGACAAAAGAGCTACGCAGATAAGAGGAGGAAACCTATTGAGTTTGAAGTAGGTGACCATGTCTATCTGAAGGTGTCCCCTATGAGAGGAGTAAAGCGTTTGGGGATCAAAAGGAAGCTTGAGCCTCGATACGTTGGACCCTATCGGATCATCGAGAAAAGTGGAAGAGTAGCTTATAAGCTTAGTTTACCTCGTGAGTTGGGAGCTATCTTTCCGGTATTCCATGTATCTCAACTGAAGAAATGCCTCCGTCTTCCTGAGGAAAGAGTAGAAGTAAGACGCATCAAATTGCAATCCGATCTTTCTTACGAGGAGAAACCGATATATGTTCTGGATACTCTGGAAAGGGTAACTCGAAATCGAGTAGTCAAATTATACAAGGTGGTTTGGAGTAATCACGGTGAACGTGATGCAACTTGGGAATGAGATGATTATTTAAAGGACAACTATTCCGCTTTTTATAAAAAATGGTACGACTTTTAAATCTTGGGACGAGATTTTTTTATAAGGGGGGAGGGCTGTAACACCCCTAGTGTTAGTTAGCCTCATAATGCATTCATAATGCATGATCATGGCATGACATTACCATAAGCATCGTCATTTCATGTGCATTCTTGCTTGAAACATGACCTTGCAATATTGTGGTTTCTATGTGCTTCCTTTATGTGTTGCTAGGGTTTTTGTATAGATGACATATGTAATGCTATTGTGTGACTTGGGGGCTTGAAAACATCTTTGATATGTTAGTGGAGCAAAATGAGCTAGGGTCTATATTCATGTTTTGGCCAAAATCCAATTTGACTAGGTTTGACCCCAGTTTGACCATAGCACTGATCTGCTTTGACCGATTTAAAAGTGGTATCTAGAGGTCTTGCATGGTTGTGCAACCTTTACCAAAGTTGTAGAAAATTTATCAAGGAACAAAAGTCTCAATATAACCATCTCATGAAAATGGCTAGAACATCCTCAAACAGGGCCCACAAGTCAGGTTTCCATGTTGTTTCAACACTTAGCAAATTTTCTAAGTCACAATGTGACATTGCAGTTTCATGTGCCCACCTTTGGAGCATTGTAAATCTCAAACTGTGCTGAACTAGCTCTAACCCATATTGACACTTTTGTAGCACTCACTTAGCTCTCCAATATTGTTAATAACACCATCCTCTAATTCTCTATGGCTTAGGAGATAGAGTGCTGTGAAAATCAGGTTTCAGTCGAGTGAGTTAACTGAATCTCAGTTTCAGTTTTCTTGTGTCTCACTTTGGGGCGCTGTATCTCACTAACTAAGCCAAACCAGTCCATGATCCTATTGACAAACTTGGAGATCTTACTTAGAACTACAGTTTTGTAATTAACACTTTGGCCCAATTCGAAATCGTTTGCGAGATCTTGAGCTCCAAACTTGGTCTGACAGTCACCTTTATCGGCTTCCATTTAGTCGGTTTCAGTTCGTCATAGTTCAAAACGCCGAACTCCTTCACGTCGTGGCCGACCGGCCACAGAGCGGCGTTGCCGCGTGGCTGCTACGCATCGAAGTCGTGTCGAGCTCGCGAGGTAGAATCGCCACGCCGCCTGGAGGCCCCAGCCCGCCCACATTCTCGCTCCAGCGCTCCTCGCCTCGCTTGACTCCGCCACAGCGCCGTCGCCGGCCTCGCTATGTCCGCGCTCACGCTGCCGCGCCTCTGGCCACTGCGTTCGCACCAAATGCGCTGCTGTAGCATGCTCTATCCTTGCGTACCTCAGCCGTGCCATTAGCACCGTCGGTTAGGGCAAGAGCCGACATCTCCTCTGACCGCCATTGCCGGAGCGCCGCCTAGCTCGGAGCTCGCTGTGGCCCGATCAACCTAGAAACCATCCGTCCATATTGGATCATGTTTCGGGATCCCTTTGAGGTGTAGGTGGGTGACTAGAGATGTTGTATTCTCTACCGTAGTAGTTTGGCCGGAATAGATGCGTCGCCGTGCGCGCTCCGCCATGGCCACCATCTGTGTCGAGCTCGATCACGGTGAACTTGCTTCCTCTTTCTTCCTTTTAGCTAGCGCATAGCATGTCCTGGAGGTGGGACTCCACGCGGGTGAGATGCTACCGCCTTTAGTGCCATCCTCCTCGCTGAACGTCGTCGCGGCCACAACTTTACCGTCGCCGTCGCCGTACCTCGCACGCGGCTGGACCTCCCTCGCCGTTTCACCGCTTCTTCCTTAGCCCTGACAGCTCCACCGTGACTCCCTGAGCGAGTAGAAGCTCTCCGCGTGTGCAGCCGTGCCCTGTGCTCGCTGATGCGCCACCACCGAGCGCCGCCGCCCGCCATTGCCGGCGGTGACCTACCTCGGACTAACCCCAACCGCCCCTAGGGACCTCAATCGAATCGCTGTCTTGTGAGGATCGCAACGGGGTGCTTGGTTTCGCCGGATTTTTCACCGGCGGCGAGCTAGTGCCGGCCGGACCACCGTCCCCTGCCCCGTGTGTATGACGATCGGGCCCCGCTGGTCAGCGCGTGTTTCCCCCCTGTGTTGCTTGGTCGGGCCAAACCGGCCGCGGGCCGAGCCGTGTGCTGGGCCGAGCTGGCTAAATCGGGCCGGCCGGTTTAGTTGGTTTAGATTTTGTTCTATTTCATTATTTCAAATAATTGATTTGTACTCCAACTTTGAAAATGTGTATCTCCTGTTTTAGAGGTTCAAATAAGGTGCTTTAAATTTTGGTGTGCTCTACATAATGTCTAGTTTATTATAAAAATATAATGTGTGCCATGTTTTGTGATAAAATAAATAGTTATTATTTATCTCTTTTATTCCTGTAGAAAAAGGAGAAAATGATATCTCTTTCTGTGAAGCTCCAAATGACATGAAATTTTTATAGTGAACTTCTCATACCATGAATAGCTTATGGTTAAATTTTCATGCAATTTGGATGTAGTTTGGTGGAGTTATATAATTATCTTGGTTGCTTGAATGGATCTTGTGTGAATTTTCATAATTTTTCTATAGATCCAGTAAGGGTGAAACTTAGTGAGTGTTGTTTTTATGTTAGAAAGATGTTAGGAAAAATATGAAATCTGTTGTTTGATACTTTTCAATAGGGTTTCCTATTTATGCTAGAAATAGACCTACCATCTGTTATTTTTTATATCTCCATATCTGCTTGTCAAAATGAAATGAAATTTTTATGGTAGCCTATGTGAAGCATTAGGTGACTACTATAATTTTTGTAGATTTTTATATATAGTTTTACTGTATGTTTCTTTAATCACCTAATTAACTAAATAAATTATAAAAGAATATTAAATAATTTATTTAGAAGTTGGCATTATATTTTCTGATGTTCCTTTGATATGCACAACAAGTTGGTAAACTTAGTTTGGTCCAATTGTGCCTTTGAATCGTCACTAAATATTTAAATTAGTGATTCTGCCATTTCTGGACAGAATTGCTAGTTTAGAGAATTAACCTATAATAATGATGTTTTCATGCTTGGTGATCTATAGCAAAGTTGTTGAGAATTTCATGAACTAGTTGCTGGTAAATTTTGGTAGCATTTGGACTTATAGTTTAGAAATGACAGCTGTTCCAAGCTGGGTTCAGTTTTTGGCAGTGCTGTCTATCTTTTAGAACAGATTCTGTATATATGCTATTTTAACTTGGTAAATGATGAAATCATGCTTAGATGTTTATAAATAAAATATTGACAATTTCATAAGCTTTCCAAAATGTCCTCTTTCAGGTCATTTGGATTTGTAGAACTCCAGTTGTGAGTTTTCTTAGCTACTGTTGATATTATGTGGCAAATACTAAATTGTTGGAATCTTGTTATATGTGTGTTTGGTCTTAACCTTGTGGAACCTAGTGGTTTCTTAGAGGTGTTCAAATGTGTTAATATCGAAGAGGAAATTTGCACCTAATCTTGAAGTGATTTGAATAGAGCACCACATAACTTGGTTTTGTGCTTACAACGTTGCAATGTCATTGCATTCATCTTCACATCATTCATGCACGTCCATAAATCATCATGTCATTTTTGGATGCATACATGAAATTTATTGGGTGCATATACATGCAATAGGTGTACCGAGAATCGTGGTGACCGTAAAGCTCCGCTAGACGTGGAACCCGAAGTTGAAGTCCGTTTGAGAACCGGAGGTCCAGTCCGACGAAGCCGGAGAAGACGTGGGAACCGTTCTTGAAGCCGAACCTTGATATCTCTTCTTTCGGTTAAGGCAAGCCCCGGAGCATTATAAGCCTCCTACTTTCAAAGCAATTATCTATCTATACATATTATATGTATTGTTGCATTATGTGATAGGAGTTGGTTGAAAACCCTTGCTGCATTGATAACACTCCTTGTCCAGCAATTCGAACCTTGAATCCTAAGTAGACAGGATCGTATCTATGCTTAGCCCTGCTAAATTAGACCGGTAGAAGTCGGGTGATTTCCTGTCACCTGCGAGATATAGGGCTTTGTCAGGTCACGGTTGGCTATATTTGCTATCGTGGAAGTGAACCATGTGTAATAAAATAAAATGAGACCGGACGGGATGATGATAGTGAAACAGCAAGGCATGGAGGTCTTGGGTGTGGATCTATCCCCGTCTGTGTCGATTAAGGACCGAGACCTGGAGCCTTCTATGTCATTTTGAACGCATGCCTGACATTTAGTTGGCCGGCCTGAGGTTGCCGACCGCGAAGCCTAGTAGCTCAACTCAGGCTGCGAAGTCGAAAAGTGAAAGTCGCCTCGGAAGGGAGCCAGAGGGTCCAAGGGCAGGTGAGTTAAAAATCCTGAGCATCCTGGCCACTGGTATCCCCCAGAACGCGGCGATGTTCGGGCCCACCCTGAGTTGTACTAAAGGTTATCTACGGCTGCCTTTAGCGGGGTTTGCCGGGTGAGTGTCAGGAATACCCCCTCAGCTGAGTTGGAATCGATTCGAGTCGCCGTCTCTCCCGGATAGTGAGAAACTTGACTGGTTATCTCCAGCGTAGATACACTAATTATTAATGATGGTTCGGAATTGATGATAATGATAATGATGGCCTTATTATACCTGCTATGGTTAATATTGTTTGCTCCTAATAAAGTGATTGCTCTAGTACAGGTGCTAATCTAGATGACAGGTTAATGATTATTAACTCGATGCTTAAGCATTAATGATTACTTATCTGTATTAAGCTTTTCTGCAAATGAGTCAAGCTAGCCCACCTTATAAAGCCTTGCATACTCCTTGGTGTCACCTTTGTTTCTGGTTTTTGACGGGTAAGTCTAGCTGAGTACCTTCTCGTACTCAGGGTTTATTCCCACCTGTTGCAGGTAGCAGATTCGTACTTGTTGCTGCAAGTATTGTCTTCGCCATGTGGGTGTGAAGACTAGACCATATGGGCATGGTCTCTGTAGTATCTCTTCTGGTATGCTTTTGCAGGATGTGACTATGTACTGGCAGTATTTGATTATTAAATGGTTTCAGAAATTATGTTGCTTCCGCTAATCTGTATTTTAGTTTTGTAATAAAATTATTTGTACTCCGATGTATGAGAGCTACTTACGAACTGTTGTAACAAGTGTTGTGTTATGTTGAATCACTACGATCTTGGTTGCTCTCGGTTTGGTTCGAAATCCCTCGTGATCTCGTGGACTACCGGAGTTATATGGGCTCAAGTTTGAGAATTTGATCGTTTCGGCGATTGTTTTTGAACTTGTGCTCTTATAATTTGGACGGTTCCGTTACAGATACACTCTGAGCTCCCTAACTATTACTAATAACGTATTCCAATCAGAATATTAGAGAAATAATTCCTAAGTATTCAAGTTACATGTCAAGTTACTTAAACTAATAATCATCGTCAAGTAATACTACCATATATCTCAACCACAATGAACAGGAGAAGTTGAGTTCAAAAACGTCTGATATACGAATATATCCTTAACCAGACAATACTACTCTACTAATAATTCACTGCACAAGAGGAGGACTACAGAGAAATCAATGGGCCTATAAAAGTCACACCTACGATCTACCACACGACCCTGAACAACTGGAGGCATCCGCAGATATGCAAAACATCTAACCACCACGCTTATATAATACATATCACTCATCTTATGGCCAAATAGACGAGCGCTATACGAACATGTGATCAAACTAAATAGCAACCTAACTATACTAGAATTGAAGTAGACAATAAACGATGCATTCAAGAACATAATAAAGATGAAGAATAATGTTGACATTGCAATAATTGTGCAAAGACAGAATTACAATAAGAGCGGAGAACTAGAACATTATCAAAACTCCACGCTCACTAACGATCGGGAATCCAAGCTAGGTTGACTCAACTTGACTTTCTCTAGACCTGATCTAACTGTGCTAAAGTTATAAACTAAAGGAACTCTGATGATCTAGGGTTTCTGACTCTAGATAAACTGATCTTCAAATAACTTGATGCCTTCAGGGGAGGTCTGCCCCTGTATTTATACCTCGGTGGGACGCACGCGAGCCATTGGATCAAACCGACTTTACGTTGGGCTATGATTGATCCTCAAGATCGGTAGAAGAATACTTCAAAAGCTCGTGGAAGGGGGGAGAAGGGGGTGGCCGCCCCTGGCCGGCCGGCCCCACCTGGCAGGCACTCGGCCTCCGCTTCGTTCCGGTGTCTTCTGGGGTCTTCTATAATATACTAGTATTTATCTTGTGGCGAAATTCCAAAAAATCTTTTAATAATTAGGTATCTCTCTCCATTTTTTTGCATAACTCACTGCAAAACATTAAAATTCAACAAAGCTCGTGAAATTCGTCAGAGAACACCCTAGTCTTATATGTTTTCATATATTTTGACCATTCTCTCATGTTTATTTCACTATATATTGTTGACGTTAACGACCGTCAACAGATATCCAGAAGAATCCTCTTCAATCAATTCGCTAATGCCTTGGATATAATTTTGTATATCACATTGTAAAGGCTTATCGATCAAAATTGGTTCAAAGATACTGGATTTTGGACCTTGGGAATTAGAATAGTGAACGTATCGTGTTAATTCCAGCATATGTTTTATCTCCATTGAGAACCCTCAGCACTATTCCGGTTAGATCATCACCACAAATATCCCAGTTGTGTTGGAAAACAAGATCACCAACTATCATTATCACCCATACAAATCCACGATGTTGGAACTTTATTCCCTTATCTCCTATACCTCGATAGGAGAACCTCACTAGCAGATTTCTCTGTAATTTGGTAAAGTCACGTCATCACAATAGTACATCACTTTCAATTAAGCACCCCACTGGCAGATTTCTATGCAATTTGGTGAAGCCATATCATTGCAGTAGTACATCACTTTCAATTAAGCAAGTGCAGCTAAAGAACCAAAGCTACTCCAAGTTAGTAACTCAAGAGACCCCAGCCTGTTCGCTTGGGCTGATTTGGTTGGCTGAAAGTACTGTTGATTGTTTTTTTAAGAGAAAAATATTACTGACTAGCTGACTGATTTGACTGATAATCTCAGACCAACGGACTGGTGCCTGCCTGTATTGAATGAGGAAGTCCGCTGGTCTCACTCGACGGCACCACCTGCTCATCTTCCCGTCATAATATGCCTTTAAATAATCCACCAGTGACCCAACATCACACAACTTCACAGCGGAACTACGCACCGTCCACCCAGCTGCCGAAGCCAACGCCAACTCCTCGCAAAGAGCCAACGCCATCGCCGACGACGGAGAGGAGGCGAGCGGACACGGCAGCGGAGCAGACAACATGCGTGGCTTTGCGGCGTCAACGCCTCAGCGGACCAGGCAGAGGAGCGGACGACATGCGGGTGGCCTGGAGGCTGCACAGAGCTTCCGTTCAAGTCCGTCTCTCCGTCATCTCGCATCGCATGCATGGGAATTGGTCAAGCAATCCACTTGGTACTTCAGCGTGGCGGGCTTGGCGGCCCAACTTGATTAAATAAAAGTAGTAATTTATTTGACTTCCATATGTTGCTTCTTCCGTCCGGTTCGCTTGGTTGAAAAGTTATGGCTGAAAATACCGTTCGCTGATTTGTGATGAGAAAAAAAAAATTATTCGTTGACTGAAAAAATATGGCTTATAAGACAAGCAAACAGAACATTCATATAGTCATGTGCGTAGTAGAAGCTAGCCGATAAGGCTATCTCCAACAGAAAACCTATTACGGAACTCAAACCTAAAATGGGTTTTCAACCCAATACATATAGCCTCCAATAGAGAACTTATATGGAAGATCTATTTTAGGTGGCAGGAGAGGTATAACCCAAATTTGAATATCCTCTATCTTGAAGACCTATTTGCAGCAAAGATTGTCTTTTGGATCTTGTTGTTAGACAAGACCAAAAATAAGTATCAAACACTTTACCTATAGCGTTACCGAAAGGATAAATGAGTCTTGTATTTTATGTCGTGGTTGTTGGAGACGGTCTAATAAGCTCCAGTGACAGACAACCCAAGCAATGGTCATTTTCCTAGCGTAATACTTATTTTTTCCCCTCACATTCTGCTTTCACGTGAGTATTTGGATGGTTTCCGCTTCTTTCTATATACATTTCTTTATCAACGGCTGTTGTCTCCCAAGTTTAAGATTTCAAGGCCTTGTTTAGATGCATTTCAAAAGTTGAAATTTTTTCACTCTCTCTCCATCACATCAATCTTTAGACCCATGCATAAAGTAGTAAATGTAGGTAAAAAATAACTAATTACTCAGTTTAGTTGAAAATCACGAGATGAATCTTTTGAGCCTAGTTGGTCCATGATTGGACAATATTTGCCAAATAAGACGAAAGTTGTACTATTCATCGGGTTGAAATTTTTTCAACATCTAAACGTGGCCCAAGCTAAAAAGACAAGATTGTTCTACTCGGGGCATTTTTCCCTACCGTGAAATGACGTATTTTAGTGCTGGTAGCATAGACGTCCCTGCCATGTATTATGCTGGAGCTTGTTAAATGGGGTGAACCATCGTATTCATGTTACTATTCATTGTCTATCTAAAATTTCTCCACTTCTCTTTCCATAACCTCTTCTTATACAATGCTACAGAATTCTGCAGCAACACACGGGGTAGCATCTGGTATTAAAAAAATATAAATCCACCGTAGTTTTTTTAGAGAAAATCCACGATAGGTCTGATGCCCCAAAACCAACTCAGATAGTGTTTAGATGGTGTAAAAGTTGGTGTAAAATTCCTGTAGCACTTTTCGTTGTTATTTGGTAAAATTTATCCAATCATGGACTAACTAGGCTCAAAAGATTCGTCTCGACATTTACAGACAAACTGTGTAATTAGTTATTTTTTTACCTACATTTAATACTCCATGTATACGTCTAAAGATTCGATGTGACGGGGAATCTTGTAAAATATTTGGAAGTTTGAAAGGATCTAAACACTGCCTCGTATCAAAATTGGCGCGTATGGCCCAACAGGAAAAGCGCACATGCGACTGTGAGTACCCTCTGCATCAGCCCATCGGGCGTCGGCCCAACCAAATCGGCCGACATGCTCGCAAACGGCTCCAAGATCACACGAGAAGATCCGAGCAACTGCCAGCGCACGGGAGTGGTCCCATTTCAAAAATCGAAAACTCGAAAATGTATATCACCGACGAAAAGCGGAAAATATCAGAACGAACCAACCGACCGTTGCACGGACGAGAATTAGAGAAGCCCGAACCGTTAAAACAATCGAAACTGCAGGGGCTGAAACGCAAAAGTATCGTCCCCTCCTTTCGCCGGCACTACATCCTGGCCCAGGCTGTCGTCCTGCTCTATAAAGTGAGCCGAGTGGGAGGAGCCGGAACCCTAGCCGAGCACCGCAGAGACAGGCGTCTTCGTTCTCGCCTATCTCCGCGACTCAAAGCTTTCTCCCATTTCCCACCACCGCCGCCGCTCCACCCTTCCGACGACACCATGAGGGAGTGCATCTCGATCCACATCGGCCAGGCCGGTATCCAGGTCGGAAACGCGTGCTGGGAGCTCTACTGCCTCGAGCATGGCATTCAGGTAACGATCCGTCCAATTCCTCTTCCACACTCGCATTGCTGAGGTAGTTGTGTACTCGGTATGGCAGTTTCGTCGCTGCTGTGTGCTGGATTTGGTGCGACCGGAATCGGGGGGAGGAAATGGCATTTCAAATCGGTAGATCTGTAGGGATCTGGCTGTATATGATGGTGGCTACCCAGATCCGCGTTTGCTAGGTCTGATTTCGTGGTTCCGGTGAGATGGTGTCTGATCGAGGTTCGATTGTTTTTATCTGGAATTTTGGACAGAGAATTTGAATAGGGATTAGCCGAAATTGCGCATTATTTTCCAGGATCCAATGAATTTAGTAGTTATGTAGCGTGATTATTGTTGATTTTTGGCTATACGTGTGTTAGATCTGAGTGCCCTGAAATTGTTTAACTGCACTGTCACTTTGGATCTGTAAATTTTCATAGGCCAAGTTCATATTGCCTGTTAATACCCTTTATGTACAGATACATAGCATAGTATGTTTAATGTTAATTTGATGTACTAGATCTGCAAAAAATGAATTCACATCAGCCTTAGGCATCTTAACCGAATTGCCTTTTGCTGTTTAGATCTGGTAGCAATGGGATAGAGACTGGCATGTTGTAATATAGTACTAGTTGTTATTAGCTTTATGTAGGGCTAAATGTTGTTCACAACTTCACATATCCGAAATGTTTGCAATCTGAGATTTAACCATGGTTCCCTAGGACATTTGAATCGTGTGTCATGGTTTGAAACATAGCCATTCAGGCACGTGTTACCTTGAGATGATGCATCTGTCTGGTTTACTAGTGTAGGTGGCATGTAATGTTTACACAGACTGCATATGTTCTCCTTTTGTAAGTTGCATAAATAACACTGCTATGTTTGTATTGTGTTCAGGCTGATGGCCAGATGCCCGGTGACAAGACCATTGGGGGAGGTGATGATGCTTTCAACACCTTCTTCAGTGAGACTGGTGCTGGGAAGCACGTCCCCCGTGCTGTGTTTGTTGACCTTGAGCCCACTGTCATCGATGAGGTGAGGACTGGCACCTACCGCCAGCTCTTCCACCCAGAGCAGCTCATCAGTGGCAAGGAGGATGCAGCCAACAACTTTGCCCGTGGTCACTACACCAGTAAGTAACTGATCTGATGTTCAGTTTACATTGCTCCTGGATATTCACTCTATAATGAACATCTTACTTAAACTTGATTTGTTTGTCTTGCAGTTGGCAAGGAGATTGTTGACCTGTGCCTTGATCGCATCAGGAAGCTTGCAGACAACTGCACTGGTCTCCAGGGCTTCCTCGTCTTCAACGCTGTTGGTGGAGGAACGGGATCTGGCCTTGGCTCCCTCCTCCTGGAGCGCCTGTCGGTTGATTACGGCAAGAAGTCCAAGCTTGGGTTCACTGTGTACCCATCCCCCCAGGTCTCTACCTCGGTGGTCGAGCCATACAACAGTGTCCTGTCCACCCACTCCCTCCTCGAGCACACTGATGTCGCCGTACTGCTCGACAACGAGGCCATCTACGACATCTGCCGCCGCTCCCTTGACATTGAGCGCCCAACCTACACCAACCTCAACAGGCTTGTGTCCCAGGTAGTGTCTTGGTCTGCCTTTGCATTCTGCCTGGTGAACGTTCTGAAATCTGTGTTTTTGTCTCTAACCATTATCTGTTACTGATCTTGTGCAGGTCATCTCATCCCTGACTGCCTCATTGAGGTTCGATGGTGCTCTTAATGTGGATGTGAATGAGTTCCAGACCAACCTGGTGCCCTACCCGAGGATCCACTTCATGCTTTCCTCCTACGCTCCAGTTATCTCCGCTGAGAAGGCCTACCACGAGCAGCTGTCCGTGGCTGAAATCACCAACAGCGCCTTTGAGCCATCGTCTATGATGGCCAAGTGTGACCCCCGCCATGGCAAGTACATGGCCTGCTGCCTCATGTACCGTGGTGACGTGGTCCCCAAGGACGTGAATGCTGCTGTGGCCACTATCAAGACCAAGCGCACCATCCAGTTTGTGGACTGGTGCCCGACTGGCTTCAAGTGTGGCATCAACTACCAGCCTCCAAGTGTGGTGCCTGGCGGTGACCTGGCCAAGGTGCAGCGCGCTGTGTGCATGATCTCCAACTCCACCAGCGTTGTGGAGGTGTTCTCCCGCATCGACCACAAGTTTGACCTCATGTACGCCAAGCGTGCCTTCGTGCACTGGTACGTGGGTGAGGGTATGGAGGAGGGTGAGTTCTCCGAGGCCCGCGAGGATCTGGCAGCGCTTGAGAAGGACTACGAGGAGGTTGGAGCTGAGTTTGATGAGGGTGAGGAAGGCGACGAGGGTGATGAGTACTAGAAGCTTGCTGGTGTGGCATCGTCAGGCCTGTGCGCTGCTCTTATCCTGTGATCTGCCCTGAGTGTCTCGTTCTGTTATGTTGTAAGACTTGTCGTTAGTTCCCCCCGCTTTGCCACTGGGTTATTGGATGGTTATCTACATTGTTGCTTCTTTCTTGATATTGTTGGTGCTTCGCGTGTACCCCAGTGGGCAGTGGCAATCTCCGGTAAGGCATCCAGGATTTTACCCCAAGCATTCTCCGGCAAGGCAGTGTTTAGATTCAAAATTCTAAAAGTGTCACATCAAATGGTTGCGGCATTTGTATGGAGGATTAAATATAGACGAAATAAAAAACTAATTGCATAGTTTGCTTGTAAATTGCGAGACGAATCTAATGAGCCTAATTAGGCTGTGATTAGACACTAAACTGCTACAGTAACACATGCTTTAATGATGAATTAATTAGGCTTAATAAATTCATCTCATAGTTTATAGGCGTGTTCTATAATTAGTTTTTTTTTGTTGGTATCTAAAAATCCCTTCTGACGTCTTACGAAATATTCGACGTGACAAGTGGCTGGTACATCTTGTCAAAGAGGTTTTATTCTAGCCTCTGTTCTTGCTCGAATGCCCGACCATTTTGCCACGCAAAACAAGCGGTAGTGGTCTTCTCATCCTCAGGTTTCCTAATCATGTGCCGGCTTTCCCTTTTGTAACGAAAAAAGATTTACATATTGTACTCTTCTGAAAAAAAAAAGTTACATTTCCAAGCAACGATACGCACAACACACTAGGGCAATGTACATTGTACCGTCACAGCGTTGGTGTTCGGTAGAGTATCTGTTCTCTTCATCAACTGCGCAAGCTTTTTTTTTTGAACTTAACTGTGCAAGCTTGTATGGCATAAATATTGGGATGTGCTGTCACCCGTGACGGGATAGGATTATGTCAAATGGTAGTTTCCCGCGTGCGCCTACACAGCCTACCCTGCCCGCATGCGCATCGCACTGTCATCGCGTCCATATGACTCGCTCGCAACGCCCCCAACCGCCTCGATTCAACCCGCCCCCATCCGTTCGCCCCGCCCCGCAAGCGCACCCTGCCCTGTCGTGCCTCCGACTGCCGTCCCAGCGCGCCGTGCACCATGTCCATCGGACACTGACTCGCCGCGCCCCATTCCCCGGCGTCCGTGCCGTGCCACCATCACTCCCCCACGTCCCCCTGACTCTCCGAACAGCATAAAACACATGCAACATGAAACATTTAAGTGCAACATATTCTAAAAATAGATGAAACATCTGTAACATATACAACATCCAAGGCGCTGGGACGACAACAGCTATGTGTGAAAACATATGCAACATCCAGATAGAATACATGCAACTTGCAACATGAAAAATATTTGCTGCAACAAAAGACTGGAAGAGATGAAACAGCTGGAACATATTATTGCAACATATGCAACATCCAAATCAAAATGCTTGCAACATACGTCTAGAACAGATAAAACATTTTGAACAAACGCTCGCGACACGCTTTTGAAACACTTGCAACATATACAACATGTGCAACATCTGCGATCTATTTTTGCAACATCCATATGAAACAACCGCAACATACCTCTAAAATGTCTGAAACACTTGAAACATATATTTGCAACATAGGGAGAGCGCCTGCGCTTTTCGAGAAGTCAAGCATCTTGAACTTTGACTAAATTTATATAAAAAAGTACTAACATTCATGATACAATATAAGGATCATTGAATTCATTATAGGATATATTTTCATAATAAATTTATTCGGAGACATAAACATTAATATTATTTACTATAAACTTGGTCAAACTTGAACTAGTTTGACCGACACGAATCACATAGTTGTATTCTTTCCTGGACGGATAGAGTAATAGAGAAGTACAGGGTTGTTGGACTAGTCCGTTGTGCAGGCCCAAGAAGCCATCGTCTGGACGGCCAGACACCCTACAGGGAGCATTTCCGATAAATATTAGTCGGGGTCTTTGTCCATCACGTCTTACTAGCATCCATACCACCGTGGTAGTGCTAATCGGTCTCAAGGATCATGTGCTACAGTTAGATTCAGCCCTTCCATGCATGCTCTTGCCAGCATTGGTAGTGTTGGAAAATCCTCATGAGTGGGCGTTGAGAAGAGTAAATGCTCCTAGTGAGCAGGGCGACATGTCATAGGTGCCACACAAGAAGTCGGGTGTGCATCTAATATTTCTCCACTTATCTTACAAGAGAAGGAAAGGAGAAGTGTCTGGGGCCGTGTTTAGTTGCGCCAATTTGGCGGCAACAAAATCTGCACAGTGCAGGCCGTGCACTGTAGCATTTCGTTTGTATTTGTGAATTTTTGTCCAAACATTGACTAATTAGGCTCAAAAGATTCGTCTCGCAAAGTACAACTAAACTGTGCAATTAGTTTTTGATTTCATCTACATTTAGTATTCCATGCATGTGCCGGGATTTTAATGTGATGGGAATCTTCTTTTTGCATAGTGGAATTTAGGGATGAAATTTGGGATCTAAACAGGCCCCGGATATCATGAGAGAATAGCACAGCCCAGTTCAACCCCTTGCTGAAAAAAGAAAATAGAGGGAGAAGAGTGAGATTAGAGAGATCTTGCAGTAGATCAAGAAGCATTCGTCCCCAAGGTTATTGAAAGGATCAAGATGCACAAGAGGGGGAGTGAATTAGGCTTCTTTAAAATTTATTGCAAGAATTAAATCCTACTAAGCCATAATTCACCCCTAGTGCCTACAAGTGTTCCTTGTGATTCTACCGATAAAAGTTTTGCACCCTAAGTTCCAATCCTAGTCTAGCATGACAATTCTAGTAAAGTAAAACAAGCAACAAAGGTAATACGAGAAAGTAATTGCTTGAAAGTAAATGGTTAGGAACACGACGATGTTTTTCTGAAGTATCGGAGAGTCGCCACTCCCCACTAGTCCTCGTTGGAGCACCCGCGCAAGGGTGTAGCTCCCCCTTGATCCGCGTAAGGATCAAGTGCTCTTTACGGGTTGATTCTTTGACACTCCGTCGCGGTGAATCACCCAAAACCGCTCACAAGATGAGTTGGGTCATCCACAAGCTCCGCCGGATGATCACCAAACTTCCAATCACCACCAAGCCGTCTAGGTGATGGCGATCACCAAGAGTAACAAGCTAGAACTCTCACTTGACCACAACAAGCCTAATGAGAAGGTGGGTGCACACTTGCTACTCCCTAGTCACTAATGAGGGATTTCAAACTTTGATTCTCAAATCACAACCCTCACTGGAGCTCTTGCACTTCCTTGCACTTTAAAGGTGTTTCTCAGCTGATCAAATGAGCAAGAGACCTCTAAAAGAGGTATAGGGGATATATTTATACACCCCACAGTCAATTCCAACCATTATGTGCCAACTCAGCAAAATACGTACTGACCGGACACGCCGGTCGATGGCAACGGTCGAATTTGAAACCCGCAGCGCTGAGTGATCGGACGCACTGATCAGGGGTGACCGGACGTGTTCGGTCGTGCAAGGACCTTACTGTACTTTGACCGGACGCTCGGTCAAGTTCGATCAGTGATGACCGGACGCGTCCGGTCAGCGAAGTACCTTACTGGAACTGGACCTGACGCACTGAGGACGCGTCCAATCGTTTTTCAGTCGCGTCTGATTAATTCACTTACCCTCTATGACACGTGTCAACACGATCAACGCGTCCGGTCCTTACAAGGACCACGTCCGGTCGACCGAGTTGAAACGCAGTGACTTCCAGCACTGACCGGACGCATCCGGTCAAGGCAGAGACCGCGTCCGGTCAAGGGTAAACGGCTCAAACGACTTCGAAACGCGACGCAACTTGAACCGAGTTGCTTCCAACTGAACTTAGGGCTTCACCTGAGCTTCCTAGTGCTAAGTTTGACAAGTGTGCACCACACCTAAACAAAAGACTCACCTAGGTCAAGCTACTCGCTCATGCCCCCCGTTATAGTACGACCAAAGGAAAAAAGCGAAGATCATAACGACTATTCCGAACGTAACTCAACACCTCAACGTCCGGAACTAACCGTCCTTAATCTTGACGTTAATCCTTTGAAAACCGAAACGATTTCCATCAAGGGGCATGAATATCATAGTGCCCAAAGCAGTTACCAATCCCATGACCTAACTTACCAAAGTTTCTGCAAAACACACGTTAGTCATGGTAATAATGCGTTGTCATCAATTGCCGAAACCAACTCTCGGAGCCTAGATGCTTTCAGTTGTGAAGCTCTAGATCCACACCATTGGTGCCTCTAATCTGAGTTCCACCATCATTTGGTGAGATCTTTCCACTCCCTAGGTAGCAATACCAAATCTTATTGTTATTATCAAGATCTGTCATATCTTGATGAATGGTTGCCTCTAGTGCTAGAGATGATCTTGTTGTAATCCCACAAGCATATAGTGGAAGAAGATTTGGCTGGCTTGGTCCTGTGTTTTACCCCAATTTGGGGGTTTTTCACGTTAAATATGGTGTCTTGCTGTTTATGCGATTATGGTTGCAACTAGTTTTTACTACCGTTGGAAGTGATCTGTCGCAACTAGTTGTGCTTGCTGTTGGTGCTGTTGTGATCAGTTGTAATCAACTGCAACTGGTTTGATGTGATAACAACTGATTGGGATCAGTTGTGACTGCTATTATTTCCTCCATATATATGTGTGGTGCATATGTTTCCTTCCGTGAATAGGTGACCAATGGCGAATCCAGCCAGCGAAATGACCTAGGGTGGACTTGTAGTATAAAATTTTGGCTACCAAAAACAACATGCATGTTTTTAGCAAAAAAAACAACCAACAAGAATCAAGATGTTACCTTTTAATAATGGATTTATCAATAATAGATGTTTCAATAGAGTAATGAAGTACAAAACCTGTTAATTTTAAGACAAGTCAATTAGAAAATGACATTAATCATAAAAGTATTGAAGAATATAAAAAGGACATCTAAACACACCTTTTCCTAAAACACTAACAACATCTAGGGCGTTTTGGAGATGGTAAACTCATCTTCTGACCTTTTATAGATTGGAAAGTCCTCTTAATTTTCTCTAGATCAAGTCCTCTAAAATAACCAAATCAGAAACAACCAAATGAGACAATGAGTGAATGAACAAATTCCTAAACCAGCAGATGGGGCTGGCTTCTGGCTACCTAGCCGGCGGGATGGGGCCGGCTCTGGCTACTTGGCCGAGCGGCGGCCGAGCGCCAGCGGCAAAGCTGCTATCGGCTGGGGTAGAGGCGGTGGCCGCCTGGGAGCTGGCTGCTTGGGGCACGACGGCGCCGAGCAGCAGGCCGGTGGCGGCTGGGGGCTGGGGCGGGGTAGCGCCGCTGGATGACTGGATCCACTGGCTGCCGGAGCAGGCGAGCAGCCGCGACGCGCGGCAGCAGCGAGGCGGTGACGGCGACCGGAGAGCCATGGGCTTGGAGGCTGAGCGGAGGCGATGAACGGGTCACAGGATCATAACGCGACCGCGAGACCTAACTAGGGCTGGAGCCGAGTCCAAGCTGGGCCTAGTATGGGCCAATACGATCGCGGCCCACGACGCCTCTGCTTCTCCCGTTCAGCGCTCTGCCTCGCCCTCGCCGAAAAAACAGTGCCATGCACCGCGCCTCTGCCTTCTTGACTCCTTCGGCTTGAACTCTGGCGGCCTCCAAGGGTGGGGATATGGTGCCTGGCCAAGGAGACCTAGGGCGGACGCCCTAGCTCGCCCTAGTGGTGGCTCCGCCTCTGTAGGTGACGACCCTGGGCTGATTTCATATTGTGGGGAAATTAAGTGCTTCCGCTGTCACTAGCAAGTGTGGTTATCCCAACATTTCTAGGATATCGGTTGTGTTTCGCATGACAATGCTGATCCCTGCCTCTCGTGAAACCTCATTAATTCAATGGCACCGTCCACATTGATTTCGATCCACCCTGCTGGAGGAGGCTTCCATCTGCTTGCTTCAATTTTTTTTCTTGGCCAACAACCAGAGAGTTGCAGTTATGTTGCTTTCTTTTGTTGTCGGATATCCTCTTCTGTTGATGTACTTTTATCACATAGATACGTACTCCCTTCATCCTAAATTAAGTGTCACTACAATATTCGTGCTGGTCAAACATTTATAAATTTGATTATATTTGTAAAAAATATTATCAACATTTGTATTTTTAAATATGCTTATTATAAAGATAGATTAAAGAATCTATTTAATGATACTAAATATTAATATTTTCTTATATATATTTGATCAAAGTCAAAATTGTATGATTCCTCGAGAGGTGAGAGAACACAGGATGCACGCGCAAATGCAGGTGCAGGTCACGACTTGGATGCACGTGAAGGTGCGATCTCCTGCAGAAAAAACGCACACACCACCAAGAAAGTTTCCAAACGCACACACCACCAAGAAAGTTTTCCATAAGTCTAATTTTTAATATTTTAGGAGTAACTAGGTAGCATGCCCGTGCATTGCTATGGGACAACAAAACTTTTATACTAAAAACACATTGAACGCATGATAAGATAACGATACTATGAAATTAAATATCAACGTTAAAGTGACATTTAATCAAAAAGCAAAGTTCGCAGGATCATGTCCGTGCGTTGCAACGGAAAAAAAGACAATGATACTTTAAGTTTACACGTGCGTTGACATTTAGTTTTAGCCAAACTTCGCTTTTACACAAGTGTCAATGAAGCAAACAAATGGTGTTAAAATTGTTATTGGTCAAGAAGTTCAAAAGATGATCGAAAAATGATCATCTCCTATGACATTCATATATTATAATAATCCAACATTCAACATGTCAGGCATCTGACACCAATCCCGCAATTGTTTCTCATCCCACAACCGTAAGTGCATTGTTTCAGCCATCTGACACCAATCCATCAACCATAATTTCTCATCGCACAACCGTGAGCTGTCTTATTTCAGGCATCTGACACCAATCCAACAACCATAATTTCTCATTGCGTAACCATGTCTTGTTTCACCCCTCCGAAAACCCAACCATACCTTTTCTAGTAGTAAAACAAATACGTCAACCCCTTATTCTCCAAGGCTACCACATTCCAACCATAAATGTGCACAATTCTAAGGATTGAAGCCATAAGCATCATTAGGTTATCTGCAGCGATAATTAGTGATGAAAAATAACAAAGTAATAATTTCTTGTTGAGTTTCATACACCAGAATTTTTGGAAAAAAAACTCAACAAATTCATCTATAATTTATACAGACATAATCCATTTGATAAATCACATCCAGATCCAATCAGTAATAGGGGTTCTTGGATTTTTCACATATAGAAATTTCAGGAACCATCCAGGAGAAAGTCGAACCCCTAATTCCCATTGCAAGATGGAGAAATAAATTCCACTCAATCCAAAACCAAAAGACCTAGATCAGCAATCAGCGCCCGCTCCACTGTGTTTCTAGCTTTCTTGTGGCGGCGGTGACCAGTTGCTGCTTAGGCTTGGTGACATGACGCTACTCTCGGCATGGCAATGCACCACGAAACGAAGCAGCTGCTGCTCACCAAGAACACTAATTACAAGAGGAGGCTCTCCAAGATGCTATGCTTTTTATCCCAAATGTACCGTAGATGGTATGCTTCTTTATCCTAGCTCTACAGTAGGTCAAATGTTGTTCAACTACTCTAGTCTTAAATCATTTAGCCATAAATAGAAATTTTGTTCAACTACTCCAGTCTTAAATTATTTAGCCACAAATAGAAATGCTAAGGCACTACTAAATTATGATCACATAAATCCGACTGCAAAAGAGTGAAGAATACCTAGGGTTTTGTGATTTAGACTTTAGTTGGAAGTGAGAATTATATTACAAACTATCCTGACGTACCAAAGCTTCAAAGCTAATTGTTGGTTCTTAATTCTGCATTTTACATGTAACAAACTCTCAGCATAGAATTATACAGAATCCCCACTTTTGATATTACGAAGAGAGTGATCAAAACTGAAACAATAACAACTAAACCTTATTTGCTTATCGCTAAGCAGCTGCAGTATGACATCCACCACGCTGTTTCATCCCCTTTGTGCCTTCACCGGCTCTGGTTATGAGGAAACCTACTATCAAGTGTGAGATTTGCATAGTCAATCACTATAGTTTGAACATATTCTTTTCTCCACCAAGTTTCAATGTTGGGCTTTAGCTGAATTGAAGGGCATTAACAAAATACAAAGGTCCACTAAAACACACTATTCTGTTTTACTGAAAGTCTACAACTTTGATGAAGTTCATTCTAGTGACTAACCATCCTTCAATCATCAATTGTTTTTACTGATTCAGGGGTTCTCCAAACTCCTATGTGCAATCCAGGAATATCAACCCGATACTGTCAACCCTATAAAAACAATTGATGAACCCTATAAATTCTCCAAACTCCTATCGATGCCAGATTGTACAGGACCAAAAAAAATGAAATATTGTTCATTGGTATAATGATAATAATAACCACATCATTTGGGTCACATGCTGTAACTCCATTTGCAGCAGCAAGCCCACAAATGACAGCTCTCGAAATCACATGAAAAGGAATTGATCCAAACATTTTGGCAGACAGGTAAACAGTAACACCTCACATGTTTTTTAGCAGAATTGGGTAGGCGTTCCGCAATTTCATTTAGTAGATCGAAAATCCAATGCCACATGACTTACCAGCGACGTGCGACGTGCAGTGGGCTAGGGTGGCCACAACGTGCGACGACGAGGACGATGGATTGGAATTGGAAGCCTGTCTGATCCCTGGAACCCTGACCCCAATTTTCACTACAAGGTTGCAAGCATCGATAAGATACTCAGATATAGGGAGGGAAACCATCTTCAATACAAAGGCTACAGAGGACACACCTTGCTCGGTGATGGAGTGTATCGTATTAAATTACAAAGGGAGAATACTAAGCAAATTCAACTGAGAAAGAAAACTATGAGAGACACCTTTCTAATAAGCAGTACCATGTGGATGAGCTGCCCAGTGCTATACCTTGTTTTTTTTTTCAAAATGCATTAGTTCCAGTGTATTAGTTTTCTAGTTTTATCTGCAACTAGCTTGTGTCCCACATAGCTATGATTTATTTGTTCCTACGAAATGATTTGATGAACCACTTAAAGTTTCTTCCAAAGGAGAGAAGAACTGAAAATGGCTTCTTAACTGGTATAAACTTTGGCTCTATAAATCAAACACTGTATAACCCATTGCATTGGCAATCTTCGGTACTGTGATGGTTATGTACGATATATATGTAGCCCTTCATCTACTAACGATTACCAATACTACTGGCCAAAAGATATGTAATGTGAATGCAAGTTAGTATGATCTAAGAGAAGTATATCCTTAGGTGCTCCACTCACCAAACACCTCCCACAGATCCACAAGGTCTTGTTCCCCAGTCAATCCTGCCTTCCAAGCGAACTAAAGTCTATGACGTCTTCCTTCAGTCGAAACTGGTGCTTTCTCTGCTGTCAAATCAAAATGATAAATAAACCATTCAATATAGTTCCTTTTTTCTACAAATTAAATTGCTTGATAAATTTCATGAGTTACTCCTTTACTAAAACTCAACTATTAAATTAATCAAACAACCTATTTCTATAACAACTTTTGAAACCATTAAATTTTATTGGAGAAAATTCATGAATGTCATTGTACTCAAATCAAGTCTGCATTGAGGATTTGGCGCTGCAGCATGATACAAATTTGATAAAGGTGTGCATTCCAGATGCAAAACAGGTGTGTATGGCACCCAGTCCATACCAATTAGTGATTCATCAATGATGGGTAAGATCAGAAATTTTAGAGTATGGATAACTATAATGGATAAAAAAATGGATGGCAAATGTGAGAACGAGAGGCTAGAGCTTACCTGATAGAGGATAAGCATATGGACATGGGCTGTCGAGCAGAGCAGACAACATCCTGTATGTAAGCGTCCTCCCACGTTGTCCTGCAGGAGTATGCAAACCCATCTGCTCTGGCGCCATCAACGACATGGTACAGATCAAGGATGGGAGTAGTATCTCAGTAAGTTGTTCATCCTGTCACGAAAGGGTCCACCCGAGCGTGGGAACTGTGCCTCCCATGCGACGGCATGAGGGAGAGGGACAAACATGCACGCAACGTCGAGAGGGCCAGCGAAGAACCCTTGAGCATGGGTGCAGCGGCGACGCAGTGAACAACTCGTCGCTCTCGAACCAGGATAAGGCAACCGCCGACGCAACCGAGGCCGCAGACTCGTTTGCCGGTAGGAGAACGGAGGTGGAGGCTGCGGACTCGTTTCCTACAGAGGTCGTAGGTGAGAGCTGCGGGATCAGGAGGGCGTCGAGGTTGGGCGACGAGGGCAAAGCGACAGCGCGCGATAGGACCTTCCTTTTCTTCGGAGCCTGAAGGGAGCAGGAAGACAGCCACGGCGGAAGGGAGCAGGAGCCGCGATCAACGCCTTGCGCGGCGTTGTTTCCTAGACCGGCGTCGCGGGAAGGGAGGTCCCACCGGCGTGTCGTATCATGGCGGCTTTGCGGGATCGCAAGTGGAGGCCGAGCGATGAGGCGATACGAAAGTCGCACGAAAACTTGTCTATTTTTTAGGGGCTGTTTAGTTGGCAAAATTTTTGGCGAAACGCTACTGTAGCAGTTTCGTTGTTATTTGGTAAATATTGTCCAATCATGGTCTAATTAGGCTTAAAAGATTTGTCTCGTCCATTTCGTCTAAACTGTGTAATTAGTTTTATTTTTTATCTATATTCAATGCTTCATGCATGTGTTCAAAGATTCGATGTGACGGAGAATCTGAAAATTTTGGCAAAATTTTTGGCATCTAAACGGTGCCTTAGTCTTTTTAGTTGTGAGAGAGATTTATTGAAAACCGTTGAAGAAACTTTTCTTCGGTGCTTCCATAATAAGGGTGTGTTTAGATCGGGGTGTAAAATTTTTGGAAGCAGAGTAACTCTTTCGTTTGTATTTGGTAATTAGTGTTCAATCATGAACTAATTAGGTTCTAAAGATTTATCTCGTGATTTATAACCAAATTATGTAATTAGTTATTTTTTTACCTATATTTAATGCTTCATATATGCGTCTAAAGATTCGATGTGACGGGGAATCTTGTAAAATTTTTGAAATTTTGAATGAACTAAACGCACCCTAAGGTTTTCGCCAACGGATCAATGGCCAGCGTGCACGGTGCACTCCCGCTCCACCATTTCAAATTTGAAAATATCAGCGCGGCACCGACGAGCACCCGTCCAAATCGACACCCACGTCGAGCGTCTCACCTCACTCACCTATAAACGGGTCCCACCGTATGCCTGGCCCACAGACGGGTAAGATGTCGCCGCTGGTGCTGTCTTCCCGCACCGAACGTTAGGTGAACCGTGAATAGATCACCAACTTGAATAAAAAAAAGGTCACCAACTGGTTTTTTTTAGAGCTAGGCCGTGTTTAGTTGGTCTGATTTGGGATGACCCAAATCTGCATAGTGTCAGATTCTACACTGTAGCATTTCGTTTGTATTTATGAATTTTTGTCCAAACATTAACTAATTAAGCTCAAAAGATTCGTCTCACAAAGTACAACTAAACTGTGCAATTAGTTTTTGATTTCATCAACATTTAGTACTCCATGCATGTGGCGATATTTTGATGTAATAGAAAATCTTCTTTTTACATAGTAGAATTTAGGGGAAATTTGGGATCTAAACAAGCTCCTACACACCTTGGGAGTACACAGTCGTGGACACGCACAAAATTGGAGTAAAAGAAAGTTTATGGGGCCCATTTAACAGTCAATAATAGGCAGCGGTGGGTGTGGGCTTGTGCAACTCAGGTACCAACAAAAAGCGAAGTAATTTTGAAATATTTTACTCTCAAGGCCTTGTTTAGATATCTTCTAAATTCCAAATTTTTACACTTTCTTCGTCACATCGAATATTTGAACCATACATGGAGCATTAAATATAGATAAAAAATAAGTAATTTCACAATTTGGTTGTAAATCACGAGACGAATCTTTTGAGCCTAATTAGTGCATGATTAAACACTAAGTACCAAATACAAACGAAAGTGCTACAATAATCAAATTTCAATTTTTTGCATCTAAACACCCCCAAGTCCTGATTAGCCGGCTTGGCACTGTGGCAGTGGCACGGACAAACCAATGTTACCGACCGTTGCACTTACACGGACGAGGTTCACGGTTCGGGCACCTCGTCCGTGCAAGTGCAACGGTCGGTAACGTTACGTTTTTTTTAACGTTACCGACCATTGCACTTGCACGGACGAGGTGCCCGAACCGTGAAAACAATCGAAACCCCAGGGGCTCAAACGCAAAAACACCGTCTCCTCCCCTCGCTTTCGCTTCGCCGGCACTCCATCGTGGCCCAGGCTGTCGTTCCGGTCTATAAAGCGAGCCGAGTGGGAGGCGGCGAAACCCTAAGCCGAGCACCGCAGAGATAGGCGTCTTCGTACTCGCCTATCTCCGCGACTCAAAGCTTTTCCCCCCCTTCTCCCATTTCCTTCCGCCGACGCCGCTCCACCCTTCCGACGACACCATGAGGGAGTGCATCTCGATCCACATCGGCCAGGCCGGTATCCAGGTCGGAAACGCGTGCTGGGAGCTCTACTGCCTCGAGCATGGCATTCAGGTAACGATCCGTCCGTTTCGTCTTCCGTTGTCGCGCTGTTGGCGTAGATCTGTAATCGGTATGTGAGTTTCGTTGCTGATGTGTGCTGGATCTGGCGGGACTGAATCGGGAGACGAGTTAGCATTTCGAATCGGTAGATTTGTACGGATCTTGCTGTATGTGATGGTGGTTGCCCAGATCCGCGTTTGCTAGGTCCGATCCGTAGATCTGGTGAAATGGTGTCTGATCGAGGACGCGATTATTTGTTATCTGTAATTTTGGATAGAGTATTTGAATAGGGATTAGTCGTCATTATTTTACATGATCCAGAGAATTTAGTAGTTATGTAACGTATTTGTTGTTGATTTTGCCTATACGTGTGGTAGACCTGAGTGACCTGAAAGTTTAAATGCACTGTCACTTTGGATCTGTAAATATTCATAGGCCAAGTTTGTATTGCTTGTTTATATGTAGACCCTTGATGTACAGATGCAGAGTACAGTATGTTAATTTGATGTACATCTTTTCGTATTGTTATTAGATCTGCAAAAGATTTGTTAGAAATGGGATAGAGACTGGCAGTCTGTATTATGTAATCATAGTATGAAACATGGTCACTCATTCAGGCACGTGTTACCTTGAAGGTTATGCATCTGTCTGGTATACTAGTGTAGGTGGCATAATGTTAACACAGACTACATTTGAGTTATATGTTCTCCTTTTGTAAGTTGCATAAATAACACTGCTATGTTTGTATTGTGTTCAGGCTGATGGCCAGATGCCCGGTGACAAGACCATTGGGGGAGGTGATGATGCTTTCAACACCTTCTTCAGTGAGACTGGTGCTGGGAAGCACGTCCCCCGTGCTGTGTTTGTTGACCTTGAGCCCACTGTCATCGATGAGGTGAGGACTGGCACCTACCGCCAGCTCTTCCACCCAGAGCAGCTCATCAGTGGCAAGGAGGATGCAGCCAACAACTTTGCCCGTGGTCACTACACCAGTAAGTAACTGATCTGATGTTCAGTTTACATTGCTCCTGGATATTCACTCTATAATGAACATCTTACTTAAACTTGATTTGTTTGTCTTGCAGTTGGCAAGGAGATTGTTGACCTGTGCCTTGATCGCATCAGGAAGCTTGCAGACAACTGCACTGGTCTCCAGGGCTTCCTCGTCTTCAACGCTGTTGGTGGAGGAACGGGATCTGGCCTTGGCTCCCTCCTCCTGGAGCGCCTGTCGGTTGATTACGGCAAGAAGTCCAAGCTTGGGTTCACTGTGTACCCATCCCCCCAGGTCTCTACCTCGGTGGTCGAGCCATACAACAGTGTCCTGTCCACCCACTCCCTCCTCGAGCACACTGATGTCGCCGTACTGCTCGACAACGAGGCCATCTACGACATCTGCCGCCGCTCCCTTGACATTGAGCGCCCAACCTACACCAACCTCAACAGGCTTGTGTCCCAGGTAGTGTCTTGGTCTGCCTTTGCATTCTGCCTGGTGAACGTTCTGAAATCTGTGTTTTTGTCTCTAACCATTATCTGTTACTGATCTTGTGCAGGTCATCTCATCCCTGACTGCCTCATTGAGGTTCGATGGTGCTCTTAATGTGGATGTGAATGAGTTCCAGACCAACCTGGTGCCCTACCCGAGGATCCACTTCATGCTTTCCTCCTACGCTCCAGTTATCTCCGCTGAGAAGGCCTACCACGAGCAGCTGTCCGTGGCTGAAATCACCAACAGCGCCTTCGAGCCATCCTCCATGATGGCCAAGTGTGACCCCCGCCATGGCAAGTACATGGCCTGCTGCCTCATGTACCGTGGTGATGTGGTCCCCAAGGATGTGAACGCCGCTGTGGCCACGATCAAGACCAAGCGCACCATCCAGTTCGTGGACTGGTGCCCAACTGGCTTCAAGTGTGGCATTAACTACCAGCCTCCCAGTGTGGTGCCTGGCGGTGACCTGGCCAAGGTGCAGCGCGCCGTGTGCATGATCTCCAACTCCACCAGTGTTGTGGAGGTGTTCTCCCGCATCGACCACAAGTTCGACCTCATGTACGCCAAGCGTGCCTTCGTGCACTGGTACGTGGGTGAGGGTATGGAGGAGGGCGAGTTCTCTGAGGCCCGTGAGGACCTGGCGGCCCTTGAGAAGGACTACGAGGAGGTCGGCGCTGAGTTCGACGAGGGTGAGGATGGCGACGAGGGTGACGAGTACTAGAAGCTTTCTGGTGCTACAGCGTCAGGCCTGTGTGCTGCAAGTATCCCGTGATCTGCCCTGAGTGGCTCGTACTATCGTGTTGTGTGTATGTCGGTTCCGATCTTATCTGTCATTGTGTGCTGTGGTTTACAACACCTGATGTTGTAAGACTTGGTTAATTCTCCTGCTTTGTTACTGGGTTATTAAGAATCGTTATGGTTGCCTATATTGTTGCTTCTTGATCTGTGATGCAGTTCTTTTATCGCCTGGTTCCTTGTGTCATCAGCGTAATCGAGGTGGTGGATGATGAGTCTTGCTTTCGTCGTTTGTCATCAGTAGTGTGTATTGTTTGAGGCGTCGAGACTGTTGTTAGTCAGTCATCAGTTGTTGACTAGTACAATTATTCGCTTCTAACGATCTGTAAGCGTACGTCTTCTTGGGCATGCAGCCGAGTGGCAGACTGTAGATTTGCAGCGTTCTGCCGAGCAAAGGAAGCGATGTCTCATACTCGAGCTGCCACGCATATCGCTATTTTTGCAGTAGCGGCCGAAACCCGTTTGTTTGTGTGCGTCCGGATAGAAGGGCCCATCGAGTCGAGGTGGCCTGAACGTGCAGATCATATCCACTTGCCGTGCCGGTTCTCCTAGCTGTGCTGCATGCATGACCTGTGATGTGGAACTGAAAACGACTCACCGTAAGACTACCCGTACTCATGGACCTCTATATTTATCCTCTATACGTCCTAGTCAGCAAGATTCTCTCCTCTATACTTAATTCTTCCACACTCATCCATCCTCTATATCATCCTCTATCCACTCTATCCACTATGAGATCCACTTGTCATTTTATCTAAATATATCCATGTGTGATCTAGTTTTGAAGGATTTATTGAGACGAATTTAATGGTGTAATCGAAATTTAATTTAGATTTTTGGTTTGTGAGTTATAGCATTTTTTCCTTTGTTTAGCTAGTGGGGCCCGCCACTGTAGAGTATAGAGTAAGCACAGTACTACTCTAAATATAGAGTGAGAGAAAGGATGGAGTATCGTTTTAGAGTATCCAGTGCAGCGGTTTTTACTCTATATTCATACTCTAAAGCTTTAGAGTATCGTTTAGAGTACCCACTGCGGGTAGTCTTAATAACTCTTGTAGCATTTCCCATTTGCAAATTTAGTATGTTTCTCGAGATCCCGATGTATCAGAAAAATATCAGGAGACTACTGTGGAGATATTCTACCTATCACGTGAAGAACCCTTTAGGATTGCACATACAATTGAATAAAGGAAATGCCTTTCGGCTGAAAAAGATCAAGGGAATGCTCATTCATTGTTCTTTGTTCATGTATATCTGAAGGCTGAAGCCAAGATAATACATTCGTGGATCAAATACTTCCATCTCTCTCATTCATTCTCTTGCAATCTCCCTCAAGAAAAAAAACAAAAACAAATCATGTCGTTTTACGCAACAGTGTCCATCACTGTAATTCCTTGTTCTACCCTATCCGACTTCAGCTCGAAACAAAATGATTTCGATCCACATCCGTATGCCTACTAAACTTCAGGCTGCCTTGTAATTAATTGCTTTGATGGTTCCTACTACAGTACTTAACAACTCCCCAAACCTTTATGTTCTTTGGTTAATGAAGTACAGTACGGGGTACTCCTGCACCAATTCAGAGCGATGACGCCTGGCACTCGCGTCATATTCATCCACACATCGCAAGACGGCGGGGATACTGCTCACTGACAGCGAAGGAGGAGCAATTCCACTCATCTTCCGTTCCTATGGAAGGAAGCAGTTCCAGGAATCAGGATTCAGGGTGTGTTTAGATGGGCGTAAAGTGGGTGTAAAGTTCCTGTAGCACTTTTCGTTGTTATTTGGTAAAATTTATCTAATCATAGACTAACTAGGCTCAAAAGATTCGTCTTGACATTTACAGACAAACTGTGCAATTAGTTATTTTTTTACCTACATTTAATGCTCCATGCATGCGTCTAAAGATTTGATGTGACGGAAAATCTTGTAAAATTTTTGGAATTTTGAAGGAACTAAACAGCCCCTCAGGATGCCCTCTTCTGAACAGTGTGGTGTGGAAGCAGGTTGCCGCAGCCCGCAGGTCAGGTGGGCTTCAAATTGCACCATCCATGGGGATGGGGAGTACGGCAATGATGAATCTAGAATATCCCATGGAAGCTTCCTTGCCGGTATTCCACGAAGCCTTGCACATCAGTCGGAGCACATCGATCCGCGTGCCTTGATCCTGTCCGTGTATAAGCAAAATAATGCCGTTTAAATATCAGAAAGCGTATTATCTGAACAACGGAGATTCATTTCCAACCGGTGAGATTCAGTTCTTTTCTACCGCAGTCTGTTAATAGCCTTGAAGGAGCGCAACTGCAATTCTGCAAACATGCTTCAAGGCTTCGTGTCAGGACTTTTTTTTTTTTTTGGAATTGCTTGCCTTTCGTTTGGATCAACCAGCCGAGGCCATCTCTCGGAGCGATTTGTGTCAGTGACTTGCTTCGTGCCAGGACTTGGTTAAGACATTCTTTAGTCTGATTGATTTTACTCTTTAAAGAATCCCCGGTAATGAGCACTTGGGCCTCGTTTAGATGCTGAAAAAATTTCAGCCCGATGAATAGTACCACTTTCGTCTTATTTGACAAATATTATCCAATCGTGGACCAACTAGGCTCAAAAGATTCATCTCGTGATTTCCAACTAAACTGTGTAATTAGTTATTTTTTTTATCTACATTTAATACTCCATACAAGCGGCTAAAAATTGATGTGATGGAGAGAGAGTGAAAAAACTTGGAATTTTGATGTCATCTAAACAAGGCCTTGATAAAGACTAGTGATTTGTTGAGCTGTTCAGTACATCGTTCAAGGACGACATGGGTCTTCATCATACTATGATATTAAGCTATAACCAGGCCAATCAACACGGGATTAGTTAAGTGTCACTTGCGGTTTTTAATGGAGCTGCCTACGGCGACCAGAAGTCCAGCATCAGGCATCAGCAATGAAAGTGGCCGCCGGCCGCCGGCGCCGGGCAAAGCGGCAGACTGCGGCGACAAACATCACATATAGGCCCCGTTCGGCTGTGCTGATAAGCCGGCTGAAAAACACGGTTGCCTGATTTGGTGTGAGAGAAAAATGCTGTTCCAGCTGAAAAAATAAGCTAAAAAGTATGGATTATAAGCCGGATAAACATGGCTATAGAAGCAAACTGCTTAGTTTTTTTTCGTAATATTACAAAATTGTTCGAGTACACCTTACGTGATGGCCCACGATTTATTGCACCAATATTCAAGTCCCGTATTATCTGATCTATGCATCCAGTAGACATTTTTTTTCAAGCAATTATCACGGTGCAGACGTCACTTGTTTTTGATAAGACCTTCTGCATTAACAGTTCGGAGCATCGTTGCTTCAGAAAAAAACCGCGGTAGGGCCTATTTGGTTCGCTCTGATAAACTTTAACAGGTGTTGATCATAGAGTGTTCGGATATTAATAATAAACTAATTAGACTTAATAGATTCGTCTCGTAAATTAATTTCAATCTGTGTAATTAGTTTCGTAATTAGTTTATGTTTAACACTCCATACATGTGTTCAAACATTCGATACGATAGGTGTTAAAAAAACAAGAGAAACTAAACACCCCTTATTTCCTCGCACTATCTTACACACTAGCTGATGCGCATCCTGCATACTCCCTCTGTCCCGTATTAGTTGACGTTGTAGAAATGGTAACGGAGACCAACGTGCAAGCCATCAGCCTGTTCGTTTGGCTGAAAAGTTATGATTGAAAGTATTGTTCGCTGATTTGTTGTGAGAGAAAAATGCTGCTGGTTGATTGAAAAAATACGGACAAGCGAAAAGACCCTGACACCCCTACGCTGGCATCTTGCAGCTGATGGCAACGTCGAGCTTGGGAACTGTTGCTCCGGCTAGGAAATAATATTTTACTAAACTCTCCACACCGGTAGAGACATCAGCCGTTTTGAATCTCCTTTTTCTATTCGATCTTACAGCCCGAGTGGAAGACACGAAGCGACAGTTTGATGGTACTCCCTCCAGGTTGATAAAAGAAGTCGTTTTAGATAACGATACGGTCTTCAAAACATAACTTTGACTTTATTTTTCTATAAAAAATTATTTAAAAGTGATATATGTATACTTTTATGAAAGTATATTTCAAAACAAATCTATTCATATTATTTTCACATTTATAAACTCAACGACTTAAAAGTTATTCATGATTTATATTCTCAATGTTTGACTCAAACCTTGTCCAAAACGACTTCTTTTACCAACATAGAGGAAGTACGTTGGTAATGGTCTAACGCGTATGCTGACCTAAAATGTCAACAATTGTTTGACAAATTTTGAATCTCAGAATGTCATGTATTTTGGGACGGAGAGAGTATATAGCAGTATTAACAAAATGGGGCTGTCTCTACTAAAATCCCGGATGCTATATGGCTGGTTAATTTTGTTCCGACACCAGCCTGTATATACGCGTACAAATTCTACGTATATACTGTCGTCGTTGCCCATTTCTTACACCTACGGCATGCGTGTACGCAAATGCAAGGCGTCCAGCTCCGAGCGGGCCACTGCAACTCCAAACGGCGCATATTGTTACGCGGATGCACCACTAGTTATAAAAACTTGAGTTGGCTCGCACTGGTTGGGCGGCTAAGCATCATTTTAGTACTTGCCTTGCTTGCAGCCTGGAAATGCTCGTAAAGTGTGGAAATAGGTTGCCTTTTGTATCTGGCAATGAATTTCTACACCTACAACACGCCGTTTGTTCACGACTCATGAGTCATGATCATGGTTTAGGGCCTGTTAGGATTTGGATCCATTAGCACTAATAAACCTGCTAATTATTAACTAAAGGGCCGTTCGTTAGCAGATTTGGAGTTGCTAATAGTTCATGTACACCTTCAAATTATTATCCAACCACCTATTAACAGGTTGATCCAAACAACATCCTACTAAAAATTAGCTAGCAAAAAAGTTAGTAGGTATGAACAACTTCAACAACTTAGCTAAAATTAGTTGTCAAATTACATTCTTTAGCCATTTTGTAAAATAGAAAACTTTTCAAAAAGAAGATATCTACAACGGCCTTGCTATTTTACAAAGTCAAATAGACAACTCCTGTGGTTGGTTATATATGGGTATCGAAAATCAAGGGATAACCAACTTTCTATTTTACAAAATTAGATAGCACATCTGTTTTAGGCTACTTTTTTTGATATATAAATTCTAAAATAATCTCCACAACAAGAATAGCTTGGAGTTGCTTTAGTTAGCTAATTTTTAGTGCTAATTGATCCAAACAAGCCTTTAGAGCTAACTCCAAGAGACTTGGTAAAATTAAATGCTAAATTGTGAGATTTAGCCATTATGTAAAATAGAAAGCCCATCTAAAATGTAGAGTTTACACCAGTCTAGCTAAATTGAAAAACACAGATAGCAAGCAAGACTTGCTGGGGAAATATGACTAGCGAGAATGGTGGGATACCCAGTTGGAAAATCTGGAAAACAATATAGATAAGCTGTTGGAATGCTTTTTTGAGCACAATAGCTATAAATGGCTTCACGAATACATTTACCTAGTATGTTGGAGTTGCTCTTATTCACTTCCATGGGGGTTCATCGTTGTAATTGTTAATTGTCCATTGTTCATATATACTCCTTCTGTTCCAAATTATAAGTCATTTTGATTTTTTTACCATATATTTTGCTAGGTATCTAGACGTACTTTTTCCGTTCCAGATTACATATGTATAGAAAAATGGATGATCAAAAAAGTTAAAGCGACTTATAATTTGGAACGGAGAAAGTACGTTATACATAGATTCGTAGCAAAATTAATGTAAAAAAAGTCAAAAGAACTTATAATTTAAAATGGAGAGAGTATGTCCGTAGTGTTTTCTTTAATTATTAGACGAGCTACGTTCTTTTCAAACTACACTTGCATCCACACTCGTAGAGAGCATTTTTGGAATAGAAGTTCCATACGGATTTCAGAATAAAATTTGTTCCGCAGCAAAAAAAAATGGAAAAGAAAACTGAGGCTGTGTTTAGTTCTCAAATTTGGAGTGTCAAAATTCACTGTAGCAACACTGTATCATTTCGTTTGTATTTGGTAATAATTATCCAACCGTTGACTAATTAGGCTCAAAACGTTCGTCTCACAAAGTACACCCAAATTGTACCATTAGTTTTTGATTTTATCCATATTTAGCACTCCATATATGTATCGTAAGTTTCACGTGACGGTGAATTTTTATTTCACAGTGCACTTTTCAGTGATCTGAACACAGCCTGAAAAGAAGAGTACAAGGGCAAGACCGTAATCTGGCAGACACTTGGGTTCCAAGGCTGTGTTTACTTCCTCAAAAAAAAAAGTACGGTGCAAACAAAAGATTCCCGTCACATCAAACTTGCGATACATGCATGGAGTACTAAATGTAGATGAAATAAAAAACTAATTGTACAGCTTGTTATACTTTGCGAGACGAACGTTTTGAAGCTAATTAATCAACGGTTGGACACTATTTGCCAAATAAAGCTAAAACATGCTACAATACTTTTTTACACCTTTTTACACCTTTTTACACAACTAAACGCAGCCCAAGGGTCCTAGGCCCAGTTTAGTTCCAATTTTTTTTGGTAAAATGGGCACTGTAGCATTTTCGTTGTTATTTGGCAAATAGTGTCCAATCATAGTCTAATTAGGCTTAAAAGATTCGTCTCGTGGATTTCGTCTAAACTGTGTAATTAGTTTTATTTTTTATTTATATTTAATGCTTCATGCATGCGTCCAAAGATCCGATGTGACGAAGAATGTGAAAAATTTTGCAAAATTCATGGGGAACTAAACTAGGCCCTAGAAGCAAATTTGCTCCCTTCCTCCGCTACAAATACGCAGGCGCCCCCACCTCTCTACCCCTCTCCTCTCTCTCTCTCCACTCGCCGCCTCGACCTGCCCTTCCCGCACACACCACCTGTCCCCGGCTCCCCGCACCGCTCCGCTCCCGACGTTAGCCGCTTAGGGCTCCGGCCGTGTCCCCTTTCCCTCCCGGCATTCCCGATCTCGCCGCCGCCCGCCTGGCCTCGACCTCGACCTCGACCTCGATCGCTCTCCCCTCTCCTCTCCTCGCCCGGGTTTGTCTCGCCGCTATTGGACCTCGGCCCGCCGCGATGGTGTCGGGCGGGTGCGTGGGGGCGGAGGGGGAGGTGGACCCTGAGACGGTGGCGCCGGCGGCGGCCGCGGAGGAGGCGGTGGTGCCGGCGCCCGCGAGGGAGGTCGTGGTGGGGTACGCGCTCACGACTAAGAAGGCCAAGAGCTTCCTCCAACCCAAGCTCCGGGGGCTCGCCAGGTACTGCGGGGGGATCACGTGCTCCGCCTTGGTTTGGTTTAGGTAGAGACGGGTCCATGCGGAAAAGGTGCGCCGCGTCTGGGATATTTCGGTTGGCTTGGGGATGGGATGGCGACGGCGTGCATTGGGAGCCAGCGTTTGGTGGCGGTCCTTGATTTTGGTGTGATAGAACTAGGCGGAATAGAACAGTGATCTTTCTCTCCACCAGTTTTTGTCTGATGATTTTTGAGTACCATGGAGAACTTGCTGAGTAGCAGCAGCAGCACGCCAGCACCTCGTCTTTTATTCCCACTGTTTCCACTTTGAGGCTGG
>JAQSUU010000030.1:0-19980 GCA_038087645.1 Saccharum hybrid cultivar R570 | reverse complement strand
GGAACCTCGGAGAATGGAAAGGAGGGGTGATCCAGAAAGCACCTGAGTTCGAGCTGGGCTCAGGCGTGACGACGTCGGAGCAGAGGTCCCTGAGGACCAGAGACTGGAATTCAATCCCAGGCCTGACGCTCACCTGAACCACCTTTCTTCTCGCACCCTTGCTGCTCTTGTTCTTGCGGTCTGCTGCGAGCTGCTTTGGAAGGTCCCGGCGGCGGCGATGGGTTTCTGTGGGTGGAGGAGGGCTGGGGAGAAGTGGTGGGAGCTTTGTGGAGTTGTGGGTGGCGGTGAGAGTGGAAGGCCCTTTCGCTGATGAGGTTTGGGGACGAAGGCAATGGGGCGCGACGGCACTGGGTGGGTTGAGAGGAGCGGGTGCAGGGGGGCCACCGGAGCGCGCCTCGGCGCAGCATGTGCCGGCGACGACGCACCCGTCGCCTGAGTTGTCAGGGGCAACCCTCTCTCCCATCATCGCTGGAGATTTACCCGGTGGGACGAGCATACAGCGACTCTCCCACCCCTTCGTTGAAACCGGCGTCCAGTCTAGGCCTTTAGTTAACGTCAAAATGCAAAAAGTTTTCAGGATTCTCCGTCATATCGCATATATCGACACATGTATGGAGCATTAAATATATGTAAAATAATAACTAATTGCACAGTTTGTCCGTAAATGTTGAGACGAATCTTTTAAATCTAGTTAATCCATGATTGGACAAAGTTTATCAAATACAAACGAAAATGCTACAGTGCTTTTTTTTAAAAAAAATGTAAACTAAACATGGCCCTAGTCTTATTACTAACCTTTAAAGACCAGAGGCTAGGAGGTACAGTACCCGCCAAGGACATTGTTATACAAGCTTATACATGTATAATAAGTCATGCCCGTGTCCGTGTCACTTTATAATGTGTGCACACATTTTAAGAATCAAACCTCGTAAAATTTTAACAAACAATTACTCAATTAGCCTCTATAAGTTATGTTATATGAAAATGGTATTATTGAATTCACATTTGGAGTACTTTATTTCTGTTATGATTTTAACAGAGACTAATAGTCAAAGTCTAGTTTAAAGACATTGCAAGATTAAATAACGCCTTCATTTTGAAAAATGGAGGGGTACTCCCTTTAACCATAAATATGTTTTTTTTGTCAAAAGGGTCCACACTTGTCCTAACTCCTAACTAGGGGCTCGTTTGGCACCGCTTCTAGAGCCCCAATAAAAACCTTGTCAAACACCCATCAAAGAAATACTTCCGACAAAGAAGCCTGCATGAGCTGGAGTTATTTTTCGATGGAGCCACGAAAACGTGGTTTCTTTCGACTCTCACCTCCTACGCATCTGGAACAACAAAACAACCTTTGTGCAGGAGCCCGGCTGGCGGCTGGCGGTGGCATGCAACGGGCAGGGAGCGACAACAGGTGGCGTGGCCACGGTCGGCCTAGCCACATGGCTCGACAAGGTTGTAGCTACAATAGGCGTGCAGCTGTTGGCAATGACCGTGTTTTAAAGCTTTCGAAGAAAATACATTTCTACTAGGCAGCTGTCTTAATACACATTTACAAATGTAGGGCATGTTTGGTTTGGAGCCACGCCACGCTTAAGCTGCGGCTGCCACACCACTTTGGCTTCTGTTTGGTTCTCGTCTAAGTTTGGGCTGCCAAAGTCTTGTCTCCCTGTCGTTTTCTCCCTGCTGCTTGTCTTCTAGTGTGTGGAGTGTGTGGCGAGCTGTGGCGAGTGTGGCGGAGAATCTGGACGCCACCGGATTGTGGCAGCGCCACACTGCGCCACACTGCGGCGTGGCGGACGTTGGCTCCAAACCAAACATCCCCGTACTCTCTCTGTCACTGAAAGGATCAATTCCTAGAGCAAAATTTATTCATAAAAGAATCAATCTCTAGAACAGATGATCTAGCAACCTAATTTATTTCTCCTCGAAGTCTTAGGTCGTATTAAATCACAGCCCCTCTTATCTCTCTCTTTCACGCCCCTTGCTCCCTAAGGTCCAGTTTAGATCCAGAAAATTTTGCAAAAGAACAGTAGATTTCCCGTCACATCGAATCTTTGGACGCATGCATGAAGCATTAAATATAGATAAAAAATAAAACTAATTACACAGTTTAGACGAAATGGACGAGACAAATCTTTTAAGCCTAATTAGACCATGATTGGACACTAATTGTCAAATAACAACGAAAATGCTACAGTTGCATTTTGCCAAAAATTTTAGCAACTAAACAAGGCCTGAGGGCGTGTCCAACAGGCTAGCGATTTCGCTGGCTAGTGGTACTTTTGGCCGACGTGGATGTGAGAGAATGCAAAAAATGAAGACGCTAGCGAGATCAGAAGAGCTAGGCTCGCACGAGCTACGAGGACTGAACCTCTCACACGCACAAGGCTCGACGTTCTGTGTTCTGCTTTTTCTCGTGTTTATTTATTTTTCTGCTTCCACGTCGTCTAGCTACGTAGTCAGCATTATTGAGGACGCCCTAATCCTCTTCCGATTTGGGCGTTGGACTAGGTAAAGCAGCATTTAATATCCTTTGAATACTCCAGACGATAACTCTTACTCCCTCCGTCCTGGATATAAGGCGTAACCACTTTTTATTCATGTCCCATGATATAAGGCGTGCTCTCTCACAGACATTAATGTAGTAGTTCTAGTGCTGAGAGAGAGAATTAAATGTGTTCTTGGTCTTTAAACCAGAGGTGGTTACGCCTTATATCCTAGGACGGAGGGAGTAGTTGTATTGGAAGACTCAAGTGCTCTCGGTAACTACAGAGATATTGATGTTCAGCCGGGAGTAATATAGTCTTTTTTCTTGTTCGCTAATCTGTCCTAAAGTTGTTAGGAATTGATTCTTTCATGGTCAGAGAGAGTATTGATTCTGGCCCCTGTGGCACAACACAAGGAATCACCATTTCTGACCATCAGTGCTGTAAAAAAGGTTGTCACTAAGACCTACGTACGGAGTACTCCGTATTTTCGGTAGGCAGTAGTGTCCACAAAGGTATGCACACATTTTGTATTGGCTCCCCTGTTCTACACATGCCCTTAAGTAAAATGAGGCTATAGTCGTCCAAAGCAAGACGTGCTTTCCCATGTCACCAGTCACCACCACCACGCACCTGTAGCTTTAACTCCTTTGTCCGTTCGGTCTTTGCGAATTTAGATGTTAAATTTTGAGCCTAATTGTTCTCGGAGGCATCTACAATATAATCATTTTATGATGAGGTATGTTACGGTGCTTGGAGGAACCACCAGTTCCTCCCTACAGAATTTTTTCAGCTATTAATCTTAAAAATGATTAATTAACTATAATTTAGGGTATAATAGTAATTTTAGTCCGGTTATTAACTTTGGAAGGATAAATTTATTTTCCCCTGTTGCACAAACTAATCGAAGGCGGCGAACAAATCAGTCATGAGCGGCTCGCCGCCGGCCGCCTGCAAGGGCCCGAGGCTTTTTGCCGCCAGCTGCTTGCAGGTCGTTTTCGACGCCCACCTGCGCCCTTCAGTAACATTCGATTCTCCTGAAAGATTTAGAGAGGGAATCATCTAGATCTGCTCTCCTGAAGACGAAAGCTGCCATGACAAGATTAAAAGAACTTGAGCACTGTTCTTGAACCATTCAGTTCTGTAAATTCTGTAGTCTGTGCTCCAAACAGCTGCCATGGCCTCCATCGCCTCACCATATAAAGCACTACAGCTGCCCTTAGGAGCACTCTTTGCTCTCTCAGAAGTCTTAAGTGGATCTGCATTAAACACAACTGCTTTGATGGTGTTGCTCTGCCTTCACATGCGCAGACTGCGGAACCGCCTCCATAGCAGGATAGGGGGCAACGCCTGCAGCGAGGAGGTTCGCGCTGATGGCGGCCCTTCTAGTGCGCAAGATGGATTAGTGGAGCCGGCGCCGCCGCAGTCGTCAAAGTGAATATACATTGATCCTCATTCTATCTATAAAAATACTATTATACCCTTTGATTTAAATTCAGAGTTAGTTCCTGGCCCACCAAATTTAAGTTCCGGCTCACAACTTAAGTTCCTCTTACTAGGTTCCTTCAATTTTTAAACCATTAGATCAAGATGGATGGATGGCTCTTATTATTTTCAAGCATTGTAAAATTTCTCTTTTATGATTCATGGAGTTGCTTGAAAGTTGAAACCTATAGGAAAAGCAGCAACAATTGTGGCTATAAGCATATATACCGCGTCCATAGTAGGAGGCGGGGAGGGGCAAAGGGGGGTTGAAGCCATGATACTCAGTTTAATTTATAATTAAGGCGTGCGATTGATACTATCTCCATCTCACAGAGTGATGTTTTGTCTTAAGTCAAACTATCTTGTGTTTGATTAAATTTATCGAAAAGATTATCAATATTTATGGCACTAAATAGATTTACTATGAAAATATACTTCATGATGAATCAGATGATATTTTAGTTGTTATAGTAAATATCAGTATTTTTTATATAAACTTGGTTAAACTAAAGATTGTTTGACTTTAATTAGAACAAAATAAAAATAAGACTCTTTGCGGGACTAAGGTAGTATATTACAAAGAAATTATAAAAGCTATGAAGAAGCTTCCTATATCGTCTCGTATCTAGGAATGCAAGTGGATACTGGATAGGAAATGGTGTTTTGCATGAACTTTCACACACGTGGGTGATTTGCAAATTCCATGCGTATGTAAATGAATAGGATCAAACCACCATTCACTGAACTTTACAAAAATGCATGCATATGTGGAAGTTGATCCTCTGAATATAATGGAATGTTTAAAGGTAAAGGGTTAGATAGATCTAAGATGACTTAAATTGTACAGAGCCGCCATAGATGTGAGTTTAGAAAAGATGTGGAAGGGGTCATCTTATTAATTGTTGAATTTTAAAACCATGAACTCAGTTGACATACATCCAACTGGCCCTTGTTTTAACTACGGCTGCACAGCTCCATTATGTATGCAGCATCACTTTCACGCATGTGATTAGTTTGCAAATTGCATGTTGTAGTAAATAAGAGATGAAACCGACATTGGAAAACAACTAACAATTCTGCTGATCTAAAGTATTTTTAGATAATTTGAAAAACGAGTTTGTTTTTAGAGGATGTTTGGATGCCACAAACCTTCCAGTTTTAAAACTATAGTACTCCTACAACTATAGGCCTTTAGGAGTATCAACAAACTCCAGATTTGGTGTGTTCCCCTTTCCCCTTGATAGCATCATGGTGTTTTGTTAGGTTCATTTAACAACTGATGCATAACGGTGATATGTCATTATTAATCCATGTTAAACAACGTAAGGGCTGCATGCTTTGTTCCATCATGTGCGCATGATGCATCACTTTCAGACATGTGGGTGATCTGCAAATTCCATGCGTACGCAAATGAGGCAGACAAAAACTTCCAATCACCTCGCACTTGAATTAGAAAACAAGTGCCTGAACTTCACAGAACACATGGAGCTAGTGCGGAGGCTAACACGGGGAACACACCGAGTCTGGAATATTTGGAACCACCAACGAAACGACCACACCACCCGTGAGTACGCATGGACCTTGGATTTTATACATATAAACTGCACTGTCACCCTCCGTCCACATGACAGAACAGAATTAATTAACAAACTAAATTTACCGGGCGATCAAATGAAAGTTAAAAAAAACAAAGGAAAGGGACATCGTACTACTAAGTACATGCACGAACAACTCGGTGAAGAATAGAAGCTTCCGTGCCGTGTCGCCAGAAACGTGTCCAGGATGGGAGCAGAGCAAGAAGAGAGAGGCCTCGTTTAGTTCACGGAACTGGGAAGAAAAACACTGTATCAGAATTCCTGTAGCATTTCGTTTGTATTTGGTAAAAATTATCCAAATTTTGACTAACTAGGCTTAAAATGTTCGTCTCGCAAAGTACAACAAAACTGTGCAATTAGTTTTTGATTTCATCAACATTTAGTACTCCATGCATTTGCCGACATTTTAATGTGACGGAGAATCTTCTTTTTGCATAGTGGAATTTGGGGAGAATTGGAGGAACTAAACAAGGGCAGAGTAGAAGATTATACGGTCAAGGAGCAGTCTCTACTCGTCATTCCCTCTTCAAACATCCACGCATGCCATCTCGCACGGAGTCATGGTCTCTCCACCGTGTCCGTGTGGCATGCATGGCATTGGCATCTGACGTGTGCTTTCTACTATAGCTGTGCCTGGTCCTAGTTCACATGCATCTGTGACTGTGAGGTGGCTCGTCCTGTTCATGTGCGCTCTTTGTTTGAATTTCTCCTCCAGTCCTCCTTAAATATATTTAGTAGATCGATACTAGGGAAATGCAAATATGTACGGATTTTTATATGTTTCGTGTATTGTGGGTATGTGGCACAACGTGCAAATATGATGATTTTGTTGACTGGTTGTTAGCGTGGCGCTTCTTTGAACATAATATGTCCATGATTTTTATACTAATAAAGTAAGTGCATATTAAGCCCTCAAACTTACTGTTTATATAAAAAGCCCCTTATTCTTGAATTTAACTGGAAAATCCCCATATCATCATCACGAATTAACTGACATTTAAATCTTTTAGTTTGTCTCAGCCGTAATATTTTAGCCATAGCTAAACTCTTTTGGCACCGTAGTCTGTGTTTATCTCACTCAGATGGTTAATTTGTGAGTAATGCTATAACATGCATTTTTAGTTTCAAAAATGATGTCCTGGAATTCTAGTCTCAACCATTTATATGAATCGTTAATGTGGTATAATAAAGTTTTATCTGGAAGTGGCTCTTTTTTCTACAATGCTGCAAAAAAGATTAGAGCAGTAGTATTTTTAACTTTTTTTACCTATTTTTGAATTGCATATTTTTGTAATTACGAAATTGTAAAAGGCGATGGTCAGTACATTAGTAAAACGAATTACAAATGTCTATTTATGACTCGGTGGTATGACCACAAAATTTGTGCAAAGAAAACTGGTTTGCCATTCCAATATCGGTATTCGAAATAGCAGTTCTTGTGGGGGTGCGAGCGGCAAATAGAGCGCTGGCTCTTGGTTTCCAAGTGGCCCGCTACGTGGAACCTTCTGAGCCGGCTCCTTTTTATCCTAGCCCTCGTTTAGTTCAGAATAGGGGAGAAAAACGCTGTATCAGAATTCCTGTAGCATTTCGTTTGTATTTGGTAAAAATTATCCAAATTTTGACTAACTAAGCTTAAAATGTTCGTCTCGCAAAGTACAATAAAATTGTGCAATTAGTTTTTAATTTCATCAACATTTAGTACTCCATACATTTGCCGATATTTTAATGTAACGGAAAATCTTCTTTTTACATAGTAAAATTTAAGAGAGAATTGAGGAACTAAACCAGGCCCGCCAGCCTCCAAAATCCAAAGCGCGTCGCCGCAGGCTAGCAGCACGTGCTCTTTTCCCCCTCAACCCGAATTAACAATTGCGAAATCCCAGGTTTGACCTTTCCCAGCCTTGCCCCAGGGCCCCACCATCGCCATGTCCCCTTCTTCCTCACACGCGGGGCACTGCACCTCCGCCTCAACACGCCAATTTGACCACGTGACCGTAATCCTAATCCTCCCCATCCCCCGCACCGCACCGCACCGCACCGCACCGGTGCCTATTTAACCCGCGCTCGAACACTTCTCCGGCAACGCAACCAAACTCCAGTCTCCACTCCCGCCGCGTCGAGGTCGAGCAACCGAACCGCCGTGGCCCAGGAGGCCGGAAATGCAGATGGACTCCTACAATTACGCCAGCTTCTTCCACGACGAGGCTCCGTACTACCCGCACGTCGCCATGCCGCCCTCCCCGGAGCTGCCCTTCGGCCTCATTGCCTCGCCAGGGGAGCCGGAGCCGCCCTTCGCGGCGCCGATGCCGACCGCGTTCCAGGACTACACCGGAGCGGCCGTGGGCGCGGGGGCGGGAGCGCCGTTCGGGGGCGGGGCCCCCGGCGTGCACGGGCAGGTGGTCGACGCGCTGGGCAGGATGGGCGGGGACGGACAGCGTGAGCAGAGCATGGCAATGGCGGAGGATGGTGAGGAGGAACAGCAGCCGCAGCGGCAGCGGCAGCGGCAGCAGCCGGCGGGCGCCGCGGCCGTGGAGAGCAGCCGCGGGTTCCGGCACATGATGCGGGAGCGGCAGCGGCGCGAGAAGCTGAGCCAGAGCTACGCCGACCTGCACGCGCTGGTGGCGTCCCGGTCCAGGGGCGACAAGAACTCCATCGTGCAGGCGGCCGCCATCTACATCCACGAGCTGAGGGGCGCGCGGGAGCAGCTGCAGCGCCGGAACGAGGAGCTCAAGGCCCGGATCCTGGGCCACGACGCCAGGCAGCAGTGCGTCAAGGTGCAGTTCGAGGTGGACGAGCCGGCGTCCGCCATCGACTCCATGATCGGGGCGCTCAGGCGCCTCAAGGGCATGGACGTCAGGGCCAGGGGCATCCGCTCCAACCTCTCCGGACGCAGGCTCTGCACGGAGATGAATGTCGAAACCACGGTGAGCACTCTCTCAAATTTCTCAACTTACTGTATCTACCAGCTTTGCTGACAATGGCTGATCCAGAATTTAGGTTGGAAAAAAGATACAGCAGTTCAGTCACATACAAGATTCACCGAGTTAGATTGTTGGATAGGAAAACGGATTGTCGCCAGGATATAAGGATGAAGAAAGTATGATCAAATTTGGATATATATCTAGGCAATCTGGCTAAACAAATAATATAGTAGATGGTATAACACATGGACACAGGAAAATCATATAAAACAGAGTCATTCCACTTCAAAATTCACATTTTGACAGTGGTCAACCGTGTCAAACTCCTGCTCAGGTCTCCCTACTTCTAAAAAAAAACTTCAACGAATCCTCACATGTTTTTTTTAATAAAATCTTCAACAGACAGTCTAATCAATGTGCAACCTCTATTAGCTAACATTAACCTTGACATGTCAAATCAAACAACAACTCCAATAGCTGACAACCCTGCCCTTTTTCATAGTACCACCATGTCCATTGTTTTTTTTTATATAAACCGCAACTTGTCTGTCAATTGTCAATGCCTCTCCAATTTGATTGTCTGAATATACACGCAGCATCTCATAATTGCGGAGCTTATCATGATACGTTTCCTTCTGTTGCAGTTGTTGCTTTTTTTTCCCCTCCCAAATGGATGTGCCACTTGTTACTCGACGCAACACTAGAACTAACCACGCGGTTCCTCTTGGCGTCTTGTGTGTGCAGATTGCGGCCGGCGAGGTGGAAAAGGCCGTGGAGGAGGCTCTCATGCAGGAAGTGGAGAGGAAGCAGCAGCTTGGGGCTGGGGCTGGGAGCGCCGCTGCCGCCCCTGGTTTTGCAGGCCCTCAGGCGTCATCGCACGTGCAAAACGTGTTTTGACACGCGATCCTCCATCCCAACAAAAAGAAACATGAACCCCAAGGCTCATTTCTTGATTCTTTTAAGAACCGGATGTGCAAAATGAGCATCCACGTCCCTGGCTCTATTAATTAAGTACAAACCAGTGTTGTTTAGGAGTATCGCAGCCTCCAAGTGGCATTTTGAGCACGTGTACAAAATTGTAGGACTCGTGTTCGGCTGGCTGGTTGCCAGCTAGCCAGCAGTGTTTTTCTCTCACATCAGTTTAGCACCAGCCACCAGTCACCAGCCAGTCAGCAGCATTTTTCTCTCACCATAAATCAGCCTCAGCCACCCGCCAACCGAACGAGATGCAAAGCTCGAAAGGGGCCGGAGGAAGCGGGCGAGAAACGGGAATCAGGCGCGTTCCGAGAAATGAGGCGAGGAGGGGCGGGCAGGCGCGTTCCGGTCGTGCCGTGTGGGCTCTGTGCTGTAGATTCCGGAGTCGCGGCGGCAACCGGAACCGGTGTGCTGTCCTTGGTTTCTACTCCTGCTGCAAATGGTGTCGCCTTTTACTTTAATTTATCGTGTGGCTGTAAACCGTAGCCATCGGCGTCAGGGGGCACCAGTGACCAGCGTCGCGTGTCAGCGTCGTCGTGCATAGTTGACCGGAGCAGATTTTTGGTTCGGGATTAAGGGGTTGTTTAGTTGGCAAAAGTTTTTGGATTTGGGTACTGTAGCTTTTTTTTTTTTGTTTTATTTGGTAATTATTGTTTAATCATGGACTAATTAGGCTTAAAAGATTCGTCTCATGAATTTCGTCTAAAACTGTGTAATTAGTTTTTGTTTCGTCTACATTTAATGCTTTATGCATGTACCATAAGATTCGATGTGATGTTTTGGGTGAATTTTTGGTAACTAAACACCCCTTAACCGTTTCCAGGAAATTTCACGTGAGTTAGCTGGTTAGAGTTGGGCTCTGAATTATGTGCTGCAGTGACGTACGTCGCTGACACTGATATGTACTTTTATTTATGTTATTGTTATCCCTCAATGGAATTAGGGCCAAGTGCTAATCATCGTTTACTTGTTCTTACAAATCACAAGTCCAACCGTGGGGCAAGCTACTGCCTCTCTGGATTGTAATCCCATTTCTAGTTAATGAAATGCACTGTTTTTTTTTTCTCTTTTTCCAAACAAAAAAAAGAAAACAAAAGAGGTCCTAGTCGGGCTCTTGGGCCTCGCAAGGTGCAACCGAACGCTTGGTCATGCGGTCAGTGGTGTGACCCTCTAGGACCTACCTGGAAGGGACTAGGCTGCCACTGCCACGCTTGTTCCAACTTTGAGCGGCCGATTTGGGTTGGGACCCAGACTCGTCTGCATGGGCCAAAGTTGGTCTAGGACATGGGCTGGCATTTTTTAGAGGCCGAATTGAAATGGCGGGTCCTAGAAAAATAGCAAAAAGTCCACGTTATCTCCATCAACTTTTATAAAAAAAAATTTCTTCCCTGAAATTCAAAATAGGTAAAACATCTCCCTCAACTTTTAAAACTGCTCATCTTACCTCCCTAAACCAGTTATAAGCGGTTTTGAAGGCGGTTTGTTTTTTTGTTGTTTATTTATTTCAGCCAAATCTTTGAAAAATCATAGTAAATCACAGAAAAATCATAAAATAGAAAATATAATTTTGTTGGACTCCACATGAGTAAATCTACACATTGAACATATAATATAGTATGCTTTAGTACAAAGTTTTTGCCGTAGCTTTAGATATATGCTTTTTCTGTAATTAAATGGAATAATTCATAGCTGCAGTTTCTATGGTCCAATTATGGTGAAATTTTTATGTTGGGCTAAGTATGGTATGCTTAAACTATAGTAAAAATTTCATACTCATTGGATCATGTATAACTTAGTTATAGATTTTATTTAGGTTTATGTATGTTAAATGTAAATAATCTATAACTAAGCTATACATGATCCAATGAGTATGTAATTTTTACTACAGTTTAACCATACAATAATTAGCCCACCATAAAAATTTCATCACAATTGTACCATATAAACTGCAGCTATGAATTATTCCAATTAATTACATAAAAGTATAGATTTAAAGCCACAACAAAAACTTTGTACTAAAGATTACCGTATTATATGTTCGTTGTGTAGATTACTCATGTGGAGTCTAACAAAATTGAATTTTATATTTTATGATTTTTTATGATTTACTATGATTTTTCAAAGTTTCAGCTGAAATAAATAAAAAAGAAAAAGACAAAACCGCCTTCAAAACTGCTTATAATAGAGTCAGAGGGGTAAGATGAACGGTTTTAAAAGTTGAGGGATGTGTTTTGTCCGATTTTGGAGTTTAAAGAGGAAAAATGGGCTTTCACGAAAGTTGAGGGAGGTAATGTGGACTTTTTCCTAGGAAAATATTGTAACTCATAGCCCATATCTTCTGTGGGTTTATGGATCAATGCGTTAGTAACTTTTCTCTGCCAAAAAAATTAAGTAAACTTTTTTCAAGTTCGACTCTGACAAAACCATCATTTGTATGCGTCTGTAACTCGGTATGAACTGGACTATTGTGCATTCAGCTCAAGGCACGTATCTTGAAAGGTCCTAATATGACTAGAGGGGGTGAATAGCCTATTTAAAAGCCTACAAATCACTAGAACAAAATGATTAGTATAACAAATGGCATAAAGCAAGTTTTACTCTAGCTCTACAAGGATTGCAAGCCACATATTCAATCAATTCTAGTTGCTATGATCTCTAAATCAATCAAAGGCTAAGTCACTATGAGCTCTCAAAAGCTAGCTATACTAAAGAACTCAACTAGGTGAGAAGCTACACTAACAAATAAGATAAGCTCTCAAAGCTAATTACACTAAAGAACTTGTAACAACCACTTTGCAAGTTAATAAAGGAGTGAGTGGAATGTTTATACTGCTGTGTAGGGGGGTAAAATCAATCACAATGTAGATAACTAATCACCTAGAGAAATCCAATCAAACACAAGATGGATACAAGATTTTTCTCCTGAGGTACACGTGCTTGTCGGCACGCTAGTCCCCGTTGTGTCGACTAACACTTAGTGGTTCGACGGTTAAGAGATGTTGCACAAACCTCGTCCACACAATTAGACACCGCAAGAACCTACCCACATGTGAGGTAACTCAATGACCCAAGCAATCCACTAGAGTTACATATAGGCTCTCTGCTGGGGAAGGTACAAGACCCCTCATAATCCTCGAAGCCGGTCACGAACAATCACCAACACATGTCTGTAACAAAACCGACCAATTATACGAAATTAAGTAAGAAAATTACTCGCCGAAACAGATAATTTAGCAAACTTAAGCCCGTATAACCGGGTAGTCTGTGAAACCACAAAAGATTTCAAACCAACCAACATACAAACCAAGATCGTACAAGTTTAGCAGCCACAGTCACATATTACATAAAGTTCGCAACAACACTAAGATACACCAGAGTTTAAAACATAAAGTTATTACAAACCAAGTTTATAATAAAGTAGCGGAAGCAAATAGTTTTAGGACCACACACACGTTCAGTTTAGATAAAATGCCAGTAGATAGTCATTTTCAACAAAAGCATCACATAAGACATACGAAGCGACCATGCCATTGGTCCTAGTTGTCGCCCATCACAGGGTACAGGCAGTTGATGCAATAACCGTAGTATATCTGACCATCTGTAACAACAATGAGAACAATGTCCTGAGTACAAGAAAGTACTCAGCTAGACTTACCCGTCTTAAACTAAAATAAAGTGATACCAAGGAGTATGCAAGGCTTTCTTATAGTAGACTAGCTGACTCATTTACGAAAGAGCAATACGTTAACTTAATGAACCATTTAAGTATTTTACATCATCTTTATCCTACCTATCAAACTAGGTAAGCACCTATACTATAGCAATCACTTGATTGACCAATAACATCCAGTTACCAACTTTGATTTAGCATTTCCAACATCATCCATATAATTATCAGGGTTCCATCATCATTACTACAATGTCGTAACTCGATTCAAGTGCTCACTATCCAGGAGCGATGGCAATTCGAATTGATTCCTAACCAGCTGGTGATTTATTCCTCACACAAACCATACTTACTGATCAAGTGAGCTATAGATCACCAATGACATTTTTAGGTAAACATCGTGGGATAACAATCATGGACCGCAATACCCAGGGGCCTTAGGACCGCCAGGAATCAGGACCCAGCCTACCCTTGGGCTCACTCTTCGTGCCCCAGTCACACCCCCTTCAGCACCAGTCTGTCAATCCGAGTTTATCCTGGTCCGAAATGAGCCACTAGCTTCACGGTCGAAAGGTACGTTATTTGGCCAGCTAAATGTGACGCATGCGTTCAACATGACAAGAGGGACGAGCAACGATTGGTCCTTAACTGACACAGACGAAAAACTAAGCACCCCAGAACTCTATCTGGTTGCCTCCAACTTTTCCGTCTGGTCTCCAATTATCCATCAACACATGGTTATTTCCAAAATATCATCCATTCCATAGCTAAAGTATTCCAGTAACCACCTATAATTGCGGGTGACCAGAAATCACTGATCGCTACCGGTCTAAGTAGGGCTATGTAGTTATTCGATGCTAAACCTAATAGGGTAAGAATGTAATAAGGTAGGCAATGATAGTAATAAATCCATCAACGGTTTCACTTAACTCCTATAACTTAATGCAATAATATATAAAACTTGTATATGTAAAAGATTGCTTTTATAAAGTAGGAGACTTACGATGCTCCGCGGCTTGCCTCACTCAAAGGAACTAGGTTGATGGTCCACGCACTCGGGCAGGTCCTCTCCTTACTCCTCTACTCTGGCACCTCCTGTGCCTGGGTTTCCTATGGGTCGGCCCTGGCCTGCTCCTCTTGCACTGCTACTTACACTTTCTCTTGCAATCCTGTATTATGTAATTGTATAAGTATTTATGCAAATGGTGCATCGGATGCGATGGCATAGGATGATCATGGTGGTATGAAATGAAGATGAATACACTTAGATTCATTAGATAGAATAGAGGTAAAACTTTTCTATTAGGTAGTCAACATCATCCAAGGACAGGTACCATGAGTACATGTCAGCTACTGCATTCTCTTCTACTACTAACCCCCGTTTCTGTTCCGATAACTAACATATAACCCGAACACAAGTGCTACTACACTTCATCAACATAAATAAACTAACATGCCAAGTGACATTAGTAAGTGATTTGATGCTTCAAAGATACACAAAATCCACACCATTAAACTAATCATGCATAAAGAATATTATTTTATTTTACTTTAAGCTAAGGTTACAATAGAAACATGTATTTTTATTGCATAGAAAAATCTAAAACAATTACAGTAGCATAGTCACAACCTAAGTAGTCTACCATAAAATTTTCATGGTATTATGATAAGTAAAACAGCCTACACAAAAATGACAAGCTATGGAGGATAAATGAGCATGAAAATACTTTTTACTATGAAAAGTACCAAACAATAGATTTAGTATTTTTCCCATGATCTACATAGTCTACAAACACTGTACAAAAAGTTTTATATACATGTTTTATTCATATTTTTGGCTCTAGCAATTTTAAAAGAAATGGCAAAATAAATGCACATAAATCACATAGCCATATTTTTCCATAGAATATGCATGGCTTATATTTTTTTGCAAAAAGTACATCTCAAGAATAGATCAACAAAATTGGAATCATATTTTTTTGATACATATTCTATTTACTATGCATTTTCTAAGAAAACAGCAATTACAAGAATTAAATAAAGCTCTATATAAAAGTAGCACAAAATTAACATGCAATATTTTTAAACCGTAGATCTAGTGTTAAGGAACACAACAAAATTTGTTTTAGCAAATTTGCAGCTAATTTGACCAAGATATGAATTTTTGAAGCATTTAAACATTTTCTGAAAAATATTTCTAAATCCCTTTTTAAGACCGCTGGCGAAAAAGCCATGCACACCCAGATCTACAACCAGGCGCGCCCCCGAGCGGTTGATAACGGGCCCTCTGGCCCCACCTGCCAGTCACCCAGCACAGGGGAGACGCTCGGCCGCGGTGGATCTCGCCAACGGTGAGGTCGCCGGCGACGTGGTCACCATCGTCCGCTTCCTCTCGGCAGCGTGAACTCAACGAGCTAGAAAACGACGCCAGAGGGCCAATGGTGAGGGCTCGCCGCCGTGCATGGCGGAGCGGCAGCGCGGGTCATCGCCGGTGAGGCGTTCCTGACAAAGGCGTGGTGCGTGGTGATGCTCTAAAGTTTCAGCGCGACGAGGTAGAGCTGGTGCGCACGAAATGAGGCGAGAGATGGAGCGGAGGGGCTGGACCTGTGGAGTAGTACGCTCCGGTGAGCCGCACCCAACTCCGGCGAGACATCCCCGGTGATGGGGGCCTTACCATTGGTTACCAAGGGAAGCACCGGATGCGGGGAGGCGTAACGGTTCTCTGGGGAAGACGTAGTCGTCGACGGCGAGCTCTAGCGGCGGCTATGGCCTACTCCGGCGAGGCGGAGCGGCGGGCGAGGGCGGAGCTGGCTGTGCTGCTGCAGCTGGGTGAAATGAGGCGAGCGGGAAAACAGAGCGCGGCATAGTGCATTTTGAAGAGCAAGGCGCGAGTGCGGGGGCCACCGGGCGCTAGGTGCCGGTCGGAGCCAACTGCTATGGGCCGAAAGTGGGGCACCGACCCACTTAAGCGAAATCAAGCTTTTCTTTTTTATTTTTCAAACTCAAATTTACCTAAACAGCCCCAAACTTTAAATTTGAACAGGAAAAAATATTTTCAAATCTTGACCCTAAAACAAAAGTTGTTTAGAATTTTAAACTCTACAACTTTGCTTAAAGGTGCATTTTAAAATTCTAACTAGATTTTAAAATAAAGATTCAAAGTTCATTTAAATCAAAACTCCATTTTTCTAAATTATTTTTAAAAGCAAAATTTTAGAAAACTTTGAACACAAAACTTGCTCCAAAATACTTGCTAAATATTTCTAAATTATTTGTATTACCAACAAACATGTTTAGAGACCTAATCAAGCATACTCATGGCATAGTTTTATTTAAACAAGCAATTGGAACATCCATGTTTTAAAGTTATGTTTCACATATTTCAAACCACTGTTTCATCAATATAACATGTGATTATGAATGCCAGATGATGCTCATGCTCATGATTTGTAGTGTCTAATGCATGCTTAACACATGAGGTGTTACAGCGCCAGTCCTCCACCGCTGCTCCAAGCCGTCTAGGTGGCGACAACTAACAAGAGTAACAAGAACTCCGCAACCACAACGATCCCCAAGTACCACTAGATGCAATCACTCAAACAAATGCACTAGAAATCACTTCCAATCTCACTATGATGATGAATCAAGGATGGAGATGAGTGGGAGATGTTTGCTTAGGCTCATAAGGATGTCAAGTATGTCAAAGTTCCAAGAGGGAGACCTCCAAGCCGGCCATGGTCTATTTATAGACCCACAACAAAAATCCAATCGTTACACACCTCGGAGGTGACCGGACTCACCGACCGGACTCAGCCCCGTGTCCGGTCAGGTGCGTCCGGTCGCACCTGCCATCCAACCACGATGCGCCATATCGCCTCCATTCAAACTCGATCGTTGTCGCCAACGTTCGCGCGTGTCAGCTACTGACCAGACGTGCCTCTCTGTCTGGCCAGACGTAGACCACGCTAGAGTTCGATCAATATCAGAGAAGGTTCAGAGCGTGAAAATCACGACCGGACATGTCAGGTCTAAGCTGAGCGGACGCGCCAGTGAGTCCGGTCAACACAGTAATCTTCTCTGCGCTCTTCTCGCTGCTGACGTCTGCGTACATCGCCTCGGCCGGATGCAGCCCCTGCGTGTCCGGTCGCTTCTTCGTTCCGGCGTCTGGTCGGGACTTGGCCTCCTCGACCGCGCTCAGCACTGACCGGACGCACCCGGGGTGAGTCCGGTCACCCCGGCGCCAGTGTCTGGTCACGAACTTTTGCCTCATTTTATTTTTTTAAGTCCGCAATTGTTTCACCCTTGCTTCTAACTTGCTAACCACAACGTATAGAACTTATGTGCATGTGTGTTAGAATTTTTCAAAGCATTTTACAAGGGTTACATGTTAGCACACTAGGTTCCCAAATGCAATGCATGAATTATATCACCAGTGGCACTTGATAAACCGTTTAGACAAAGAATTTCCCTCTTTATAGTATAGCTATCGATCCTAAATGTGATCACACCCTCTATGGTGTCTTAATCACCAAAACCAAAATCCTAAGCAATACCTTTGCCTTGATCTCTATTGAATTTTGTTTTCTTTCTTCTTTTTTTAAATTGAGCACTTGATCATCTCTTGGTCATCACCATGCACCATGATCGTCTTCTTAGCTCCATCACTTGTATTGTACCAACCTCATCTAATCCACACACTTAGTAAAAATGTTAGTACTAAGATTTCATCAATTAGCCAAAACTAAACTAGGGCTTTCACACATAGACTTAGACCGAGAAATCCAACTTTTACGATCGACTTTCTAATTCAATTGCCCTCCACCTTTTTAAAATTCGCCAACCTCGATGAAATCCAAATAATAGAAATATCTAAACACCCTGTCAGCTTTTACAATCTAGTCTCTAACAATCGACTAAACTAGCATTCCACAATAGGAGATGACCACAACAAGGCCTTATTTGCAAAATCACAAGGGCAGATTAACCTGATTGGTATTCATCTGCACTAATTTATAGGTCGTTTTGGTAATTTTAGGACAAACTAAGCGAAGATGCCACACTTCTACACCTTAGAATTAATTGCAAGCATGAAGCTAAAAACTCGTCGCCCACAGTGGAATGTGTCATGGACATCTTCCGTGCACGCCCACACTAGCTCACATCATCGTGACCTGCTGCATCTAGGGCTCTTGGCCACCAAGGCACCAACCCTCGCACGCATGGCTCTGGGACATGTCTGGTGCTCTTTCCTAACCAGCCTGGCTCGCATCTTGGATGCAGGCCCCCACTGGCGAGGCCCAGACTATGCAAAACTTCTTTGTTTGGTTGTTTTGTATTGCAATGGCAAAGCTGTATCGAGTTGTTGATTGAGTGACAACGCATCCTCCAAAAACAGTCAAGCTGCAGCATGCTAGCTAGGCCCGTGAGAAACAAATTTTATTCTCGCTTCTGTGGAGCCAGACTGGTGGAGGAATCTTGTATGAGCTGAGTCAGCATACATTCAAACAACCTTCATTGCATTCGACGGGCCAGGCTAACCCATATAGGCCCAACTAAACACACCCCTAGTGTTCTTGGTGGAGCATGTCCTGTGCAGTATAGCAACGACAGGGAAGAGACATGATGAAAGGTTGGAATACTCATAGATCATAGACTCGGAACAACATGGACGCACCCTCCCCAACCCTGTTTTTTTTCATATTGTTGTACTAGTATTTGTTTTGAAGAAACCCTCTGAGCTTGATTTTGTCCACCCCTAGCCACACGTTGTTGTTGTCTGCGGAGGAGAGAACCCAGGTACACAGAGAAGTGTTGTTATTGAAAGTGTTAAGGGCGAGCGTAGAACCAACACACCATGCGTACATCGCCTCCTGCGTCCTCGATGAAATTTGTAATTTCTTGGGGAAAATATTATTGGAATTTAAGTAAACCCAATGACGCTGATGGTGTTTTTTTTTGGCTAGTTCTCCAAGTAGAAACACGATATAAGATGAAACACGTACATACTGTAGCAGTGTACCCAAGGTTTTTAATTTCGGCATCGCAAAAATTTCGGCCACCACCGAAATTACTAAATTTCACGAAATTCGGCCGAAATTTTGCCAAATTTTTTTAGAGATTAGGACATGAAGTATGCTGTTTCTATAAAAGTTTAGATCTACACAAATATTAGTATGATTTATAACTACACATCTATTGAATAGAATAATATGCAATATAAACAATAGAAAAATACAAGTCTAGAGTTATATAGCACATGTATTAGTGTATTACAAAATTGATTTTTGCTATTTATCTGTCAACAGATTTTTTGGGTTTTTATCTGTCAGATTTTGAGCCGTTGATTCTGTTTGGAGATGTGTGCTGCTGTTTGGGCTGCTAACGGGTCCGCCATGTTGTCAGGTCCGCGTAATACAGCCTTCGAAACCCACCAATCCGCTATTTTTGAAATCCACGCCACACTTTCGTTTGTGCGTGGCGCAGAGGCACACAGGTGGTGGGCGGGAGGTCGCCGCGCTGCCGCTTCGCCTGCGTCGTGCCTTGTTGCGCCTGCCGCTAAAGGTGTGGGGTGGAGCCAGCCGAGGGGGTGGAGGCGCAAGGGTGTGGGGGTGTTGTCCTCGGGGCGCTGGACGCCCTGCGCCGCGGCCGTCGCTGTCCTCACGGCGGGTCTGTTGGGGAGCAGCCGTCGCCACCGCTTCTCCTATGTCCGGCCGCCACAGAGTGGTGCTGCTTTTTGCTGATTGAAGAGTTGTCGGTGTTCTGAGGAGGTATTGCCCCCGCGCTCCTATGTGTGCTTCCTTTTGCGTTTCTCTGTTATTTGGCGTTGGTTGAAGCATGAATCCATGGCG